>APFE030662812.1:329654-361553 GCA_000404065.3 Pinus taeda
TTGTGAACTCTGGCACATCTTGGTCTCGTCCCTGCCGCAGTGTGGTCCATTTGATGTATTTGTCCTCATAGCTTTTGACAGGGTAGTACTGCTCCTTGATGGCATCCCGAAAGTGATTCCAAGTGGGTGTAGCTGATAATAGTGAGCCTGTACTTTCGTCCTTTTGCTTGCAGTAGGTTTCCCACCAGTCCTTGATGTGGGGGGCTACTTTGAGAAGAGCGAAAACAATATTTTCTCGACTTGAAAATTCATGAATAGAAAAATATTCTTCTAGCAGATTTGACCATTTATCTATTGCATCCGCATCTATTTGACCCTCGAAGATGGGGATTTCAAAATTCACTTGTACCTTAAACGGTGTGGTGTTTCCAGAGTAGCTATTGGAAGCCGATGCGTCGCTTATGGGTAGCCGCTGAAGGATCTGCGCAAAGTTATCCATCATTGCGTTCCTTTTCCGCTCGATCGCTTCTTTGAGCAAGATTTTAATAGGATCTCCTGCCCCCTCGTCTTTCTTCTCATCCACCATGGGAGGTCGTCAGGATTTTCGAGGCTAGTCTTGCAAAGGTTCAACCAGTTCAAGCCCTAACTCCTTATATCCCGACCTCGTTGGGGACGTGCAAAGAAAAATAGAGAAAAAGCAGATCGCTTTGATACCACTGATCCATATTTAAACAGGAACGCAATAAAATATAGAGATAACCATATACACAAAGATGCGGCGGAAATAATGCTTCATTTCATTAATGGAAAATACCGAAATATGCTTACAACCATAAATGGAAATAAACCAGCTAGGGCGATGGTAGCTTATCTCTGAGAAGAGATGTGGCGGCTACATGCCTCTGATTGTTCTCAACTGTGTTACAATGAGGCATCAAAGGCTAGTTTAGGCCTCAAAACGGTCCGGAAGTTCAGGACTCGAAAAACTGCTAAAAATAGTAAACTGTGCTACAATTTAGGAAACTGAAAAGACTGAAAGAGACAGTTGTGGGGGTCCAAATGGGATAGGTGGGTGGCCACCAACATCCACTTGGATCAAAGAGGGAGTCGAACCAAGGACTTCCAAGAGGGAAGTAAAGAGACTTAGAGGAGTTAGAAGAAGAGCAACAAGATGGCAGTGAATGGGTTGAGAGATCAGGATAGACTAGACGGAGCTTCCAACTTCATAGTTTGGAAGGCTAGGATCATGTCCATTCTATACAGGTATAGTATCAAGCACTTCACCTTGAAAACGATAGCGATCCCAGTTGACCCAGCTGAAAATGAGAAGTACGAGGAGGCAATGGCCAGGGAAAAGTGCATCGTCCTTGATGGGGTCAAGGATCATGTGGTACCACATATTGTTGAGGACACGACAAATGGGATGTGGGATGCTCTGAAGAAATTGTACCAGCATTCTTCCGTGCAGAGGAAGATGTTGCTTGAAAATCAGCTGCGGTCATATTGGATGCAGAAGGGAGAGCAGATAGATGTCTTCCTCAATGGATTAAAGGAGATCCATGACCAACTTACTTCCATAGGGGCCACGCCGGATTAGGAACTGATGGTGAGGACCGCATTGAACGCAATCTCAGAGGATTGGGAGGTATATGTCCAGAGCATACTGGGCAGGTCGAGCCTTCTAGATTGGGAGGAACTGTGGGGGACTCTTTGTCAAGAAGAGATCAGATGGGTGACCAAGGCGGGGAGTAGCGCAAAAGGGGTCAAAATCAAGAAGGAGGAAGAAGAGAATGCAGCTCTAGCATCTGTGGGAAAGCAGGAGAAAAGAAAGAAGGACCTCTCCAAGGTCAAATGCTTCCATTGTGGGGACTGGGCCTTTTTGCAAACAAGTGTCCTAGGAAGAAGAGTAAGGGACAGGCTTCTGAGACCAAGGCAGTGCCAGCGAGGGCAGAGAAAGAATTCGAGGAGGATGACGATTGTGCCATGAGTGCTCATGTGCCACTTGAGAAGAACTGGGAAGACATCGAGCTATAGTTAGACGGACTACAGGCGATGAAGGGCAGGATCCTTGAGGTACCCAACCTCTTGGATTATACCTTGCTACGGGAGCCCCGAAGAGGAGTAGTAGGACTGGCGGATGTCAGTAGAGACAGATGTGGATGGAGCGGCAGAGAGTGCTATAGTGCAGGAGTCTCGGGACAACGTGAGACTAGCAAACTGCAACAGTGAGAGAGGCATGGGAGTGTTGCACTAGTGTAGGATGGTACAGAAAGGTGTGCAACAGTGTGAGATGCAAGGAGTTGTTGCAGCAGTGCAAAGGTCAGTAGAGGGAGCACTTGTTAGCGGTAGGGGGAGCTTTACCATCGGGAGTGTCTCTAGCCTGACAGGGATGTAAAAATTGGGTGGATTAGTTACTTACTTCTCAGTAACTGAGTTACAGTGCAGTAGTTAGCAGTGATAGTGCTATGGGCAGCACGATGCAACATGATGAGAAGGGGATGCAGTGCATATGCACTGCTGGGAGTATAGACTAGTAGCAACACGGATGCAGAGGGAGTTGCCGTATGGATGCAACAGTGGCAGTGGCAGGGCCATGGGCAGCAGTAAAGGATGTAGCAGTGTAGAGGATGTTGGGTGGGGAGGCCTAGCATTAGCAAAGTGACCGATGCCGGATAATCAGGGGGATGCTCAGTGTGGAGTATTAATAGAGCACAATCCTCGCTAAGAGGGAGTGTTGATTTGGGGTAACATCGGATGTGCTCTAGCCATGAAAATTGGTGGAGAGGCTAAAGCACATGAGATCTCCAAGACCCAGAAATGGTTTGGGTAGATTCTAACCGGTTTGGGAGATATTAAAATAATTAATATTTTTAATGGAGTTCCTAAGTCTAAGCTTAAGAAAAATAAAATATCAATGGGTATTAATATAAAACTGGGTTAGCAAGTTCCAAAAGTCATGGATCAAGCCAAATCTAATCTTAGCCGTTGATTAGGGATTTAATCTCGGCTGTTGATGGACCAACGAGAGGGCCAATGAGAAAAGTATAAGAGGAGGCTTGAGGGTCAATTGGAGAACACACCGAGAGAGATCAAGAACTCGATTTTCAAGGGCAGGGTTTGCTGAGGAAATTGAGTGAGTGAATAGAGTTGCAGTTGAGGGGCAGTGAATACATAGCAGAGAGGCAAAGTTAGTACTAGGAGGATTAGCGCAGAGCCAGGAGAGGGATGCAAAGCTAGCTAGAGGCGATGCAGAGGCAACCAGGAGCTGCGCAGAGCTAGAGAAGGCCAACATGTGAGACACAGAGGGTCTAGCCGCTAACGCAAAGGCTCCAGAAGCTGACGTAAAGCCTAGAGAGGCTGACGCAGGGCTAGAGAGGCTGACGTAGGGCCTAGAGGCAGCACTGGGAGAAGTTCGTGGGACAGACTGAGAGCTGGAGAGCTGGATAGGGTGATGCAGTCCCTATCAGGGTGACGCAGTCCCTATCAGAGTGATGCAGAGTAGCAGAAGCTGCATTGTTGGTGTGGGATCGTTCAAGTGGTGATTTAGCTGGAGTATCTATCTCCGACTGAGAGATACTACTGTCAAAGGCATTCTCTATTGGGTGAGCCATTTCTGGCACCCAGGTTGCATTCTGAAAACTGCATAATACTAAAAGCCTCTGAATAGCTGCACCAGTTTTCCCGCATTGGGTTTTTCCGGGGACATTGGTCCAAAAATAATAATGTCACTTGTGTGCTCGTTTTCTTTCAGTTGATGATCTATAAATGTTGTGTTTATTTTTAGTATCTACATGGTAAATAACTTGTTAAGTAATTAAACAAGTAGGAAGAAATAAACGAGATAGTACAGGAAGAATTTCTAACGGGTTAAACTTAGACATTCCAATAGTGTTCAACCACTTGATCACCAAAGATCAAATTGGGTGACATAAGGTTTGGAGGATCTTTGTCACCTGTGGCAAATTGATCTCCCCTGTTGTCGAAGATATAGGGTTTGGAGGATCTTTACACTAGTGGTAAATTGATTTCCCCTATTATCTGGATGGATTTTTTTGATCAACCGGTTGGACATACGGTTTAGAGGATCTTTACCAAGGAGTGGTAAATCGATCTCCCCTATTGTCCTTTTGATATAGGGTTGGCAGTTCTTTACCCTAGTGGTATATCAATCTCCCCTATGATGATTATTCTTCTTAGATCGAGACATCATTGCTCAACAGATGAGCAAAGATGAGATGAGATAATGCAACGATGATGGTGAGACATGTACATCTGAGATGAGACTTATGATGCAGTCGAAAATTCCTCCCTCATTGAGAGGGAGTGTTGAAAATTGGTAGTTGAGGGAGAAATTCACTCCTTGGAGAAGCCTAGCAAACCCTAAGGAGACTGCTCTTGCACTTGGAAAAATCAGATTTGTATATGGGAAAATATTATTTTTATTGCTGGTCCAAGTCAACTCAAATTTGTTGAGTTGGCCTAGAGGAGACATTTGACCTCCTAAACCACATATAAATTGACCATGGTAGTGCACATCGCACATCAATCTTCTTCATTTCGTTTGATCTCATCTGAAAATTGCAAGTTTGAGTTCACACATGTGAGAGGAGGAGAGAGAAATTCTATTGACTGCATTGACTTTTGTTTTTGGGACTGTTTTGACCTACATTGACTTCATTTGACTTGGGCTAGTTTGACTGAATTTTGAACTATTGGAAGCTGAATTGAGGGAGACCTTTGACTAAAATTCTGGGCATGTGTTGATCATGTTTGACTGCAGATCTGAAGCTAGGGTTTCCGTAGGTTGACTGTCGACTTTGACCAACTTGTGGGCAGAATTCTTGGACTGTTTTGATTGGGTTTGACCAAGCAAGGAAGGCCAAATTTATTGTTGCCTTCACCAAAATTTTCTGAGCATTTTGGATAGTTGACTTTGACTGGTTAGGGCTGCGTTGACCATAGTTTTAAAATTCCGACTCAGATTCGGAACTAGCCAAGGGTTGACTCCGACTCTGACTTGGTATCGACTTGGCCTAGTTGATTCCAATGACTTGGTCGTTGTAAAAAATATATTAAATAAAACATATTTTTAAAGATATTCATTCATGTTTCCAAACTCAAAGCATTAGAATATAGAGAGAAGACAACATATGATCAAAGTATGCTCATAAATATATCTATTATATCAAAATGGCACCTAGTGCACTGCCCAATACTTGTAATATATAGAGATCAGAACAAAAACACATAACCAAGGAGGCTCTAAATGGCCTCTACAACAAAACATCACTAGTCACTACTGCTAAACAAGGCAAGATCATCTGGCTCAAACTCTGAATGAAATTCAGACGGGGAAACCCATGGCTCCTCACTACTGCTCCAAAAACCAACTCCAACTCTTCACAAACTCCTCACAAATGCTCACACAAATGCAATGAGATAGCTGTAAGTAAACGTTAGGGGGTTGGATCACTTTTATAGGCTTGGGAGAGGGGTAGAGGCATTAAGAAAAAAGAAAAAGAAAAAAAGAATTGAGTTTGAAGTTTGAGTTGCCGCCTTTTTTCCCCGCGGACTGGCTCGGTTGGTTTAAGATGGGCTCGGCTGAATCAGCTGGTTTGTTACCGAACCAGCCTAATTGTTGTCCGGCTAGGCCAGTTCGATAATGGACTGGCCATCGGACCGGTTTTTCTACCTAGCCAACCTGGGCAGGGGTCTAGCTCGGTCAACCAGGCCGAATCCAATTCAGACTGGCCTAGTTTTAAAACACTGGCGTTGATTGCTGTTGACTGAACTTTGACAGAGCTGAAAATTGCAGGACTGGTACTATGACCAGATTTGATTATTATAATTTATACTCATCTTTAACTGGTTATTGAATTGTTGACTTGGATAGTAAAGACTCTGACCTTTGACTTGTTGAATATACTTGGACTATGTATCTTTGCTGAACATTTGATGAACATCTAATAGAAGAAGAATCTGGTTAGGTTTTCTCTTTTGTGGGGTTTTTCCCTGGTCTTTGACCTAAATGTTCATGTCTCATTTATTTTGGCTGTCTGCTATTGTGCATATTGTTTATTGTTCTATCTACAATTGCTTACTATTATTGGGTGATTGAAAATAATTTGGATAAGTGATTGCTACTGAAGAAGAAATTGTTAAAGTGATTGTTACAACATAGAACATTGAAAAATTAACAATAAAAAACTTGAAACTATTTTTGTTGTGCAAGATTACTCTGGATCAGAGATGTTTCTGGATCATTGGAAATTCCAACTTAATGTGCTTTGAGATTCTGAAGTGCTCCAAATTGTCAGAAAGCTTCTAATTATAGTGCCATATTCATTGGCAACCTCAAATGGACAGTATATAGCCCCAGTTGATTTTTGTGTTTTTGTATCATTTGGGTTGGGTTGAAAAATTCTTTGAAGAAATTAGTTTATCTCTTTATAATCTTGATGTATTTTTCACCTAAGGATTAGATAATTTTTTTAGCATCTACGTTTCCCTTTCACTGAACCCATTCCTTATAGGAAAGTAAATTTTGTTTTTTGTTGTTTCCAAGTAGTTAGACAAAGACTAGCCATCTGTGATTTTCAGGAGATAATATATTTTTCCTTATATTTGTGAAATCAGATCAGGAAGCAAAAAGTAAGTCTAATTTTATTACCTTTTGTGGTTTTTTTAAGCAGCTCAAGGACCAAGTAGCTATTTAAAATTCTATACTCAAGTTGTCATCACCAGTCTAACAATTTTGCCTCTGATGTAGTTTTTTGCACTCAATTATGCTATAGGACTCAGAAGATTATCACTGTAAATGGTGCAGGTTGAAGTGCTTTTGAAGTTTGAAGAAATTTGCCTGGAAACTGGGAAAGAGTTTGCTCCAATTTTCTCAAAAGTAAGTGCAGGTTATCATTTAACAGAGTAATTTGATTTGTTTGAGTCATTTTTCTCTCTCTAAGGAATGACACTGAAATGGGAAGGTAGAGTACCTGAACCCAAAATACTATTTAGGGGACTTCGTATTAGAATAATTGTGAAAATGTAGTTGAATACAAGGTGGAAATCATTATTGTACGATGTTAATACAAACTGATCACCTTGTAAGTTATATTAGTTTTCAGTGAAAACAGCTTCCAGAAGTAGGAATTATGGAAATGAAGACTCCATGCTGGTTTGGTTCATATTTTTGTATATTTTATTTGCATAGATTCTTCGATTGCTTCTCTCAAACGTCAGATTACCACTCAATTTCACATGGCACCTTGTAATATAGGCTTTTATCGCTGGAAAAATTTTGTTCCTTGATCTTTGTGTTTGAGACTTGAGAAGGCCTTTTGATATCCTTTTTAATGGGTTTTCAAAAGGTCTAGTCTCTAGACTTAATTTAGAGTGAGTCTATGTTGGAGATCAGCTTGATGTGGAAATGTGGTTCCCCAGAATCATAGGAAATGGGGAACAACAATGTTCAATGTGCCGATATTTTTGACGATATTGCCGATAAGATATTTTCAAGACCCTCCGCGGATATTTTGCCGATACCGATATTTTCAACACTGCATTAGATAGTGTTACCTAATTGTTTTAATTATCATCACTTAATTCTAACGACACATATCTAACTTATAGTTAGTTTCATAACATATATGTGACTTTTGTTGCACTCTAATGTCACTCTATTAAATTTGACTCCCAATATTGGAGTGCTAATATTCCAACAAGATAGGAGGGATCTGAGTGAGAGAGAGAGATTACGAGAGAGAGAGAGATAGTAATTACTGTCAATTTTTAGCAAGACTGATATAGACAGTGTGGAAGTAAATAATCAAGGTGAGAGAGAGAGATTACGAGAGAGAGAGAGATAGTAATTACTGTCAATTTTTAGCAAGACTGATATAGACAGTGTGGAAGTAAATAATCAAGGTGAGAGAGAGAGATTACGAGAGAGAGAGAGATAGTAATTACTGTCAATTTTTAGCAAGACTGATATAGACAGTGTGGAAGTAAATAATCAAGGTGAGAGAGAGAGAGTTATTCATCACTTGGTAGATGCAGGGATTGTTCTTTGCTCTATCAAATGTGAACTATTTGCAAATTCATCATTGATGGGAGGACTTGTTCGTTTTGCAGGTGTTGGAAGTACTTTATGACAAGGATATTTTGACTGAAGAGGCTATCTTATCATGGGCATCTGAGAAACAAGAAGCAGATGAATCAGACAAAGTGTTTGTCAAGCAGTCGAAAGAATTTATACAGGTATGTTGTTGTGTTTCTTGATCCTCTTGGATAAACTTACAGTAGGAATTCTACCTAGCTTATGCTTTAAATGAGTTGGTCTTTGGTTTTCCCACATATGATTCTTTCATAAAACCTTCAAGAGTTTTCTTTTATTTTGACGCATAGTTCTATGGATGCAAATAATTGTATACATCTTACACTTAATTCTAAGGGGTGAATCCCAAAGCCTTTGACTATCCAGCAGTGTGGCGCTCATATGTTTGTCACTTCTAGAAAATCTTATTAAATTATTGTCATTTCTCCCTTTAAGAAACTGAAAATCTTACTAAAGCCAGTTAGAAAAGAAAATATGATTCTGATTTCAGAAAAGGGCTGTGCTCTCTTTGGTTGTGTATCTCTTGTACAATAAAAGTGACATCTTACTCTTTTCCAGAGACTGATTTGCAAACTGTAAAGAAGATCTCTAAAAATATGACACAACATGGTACCTGCTTAGTAAAGATCTTGATAAATGGGCCTCAAGGCATTGATAAATATAACCAGTAACTGTCCACACACGCCACTTCCATATAAATAAATAGCTCTATTTGGGGAGTGGTAGACATAAGAAGCATAATGCCAGTTAGTACATGTTAATTTCTCACAATTTTCTATGTTGTAGCAATTACTCAAACAATTTCTTCCTCCAGTAGCATTCACTTTTCAATGTCATATTCAATCACCCAATAACAATAAGCTATTGTAGATAGAACAATAAACAATATGCACAATAGAAGACAACCAAGATCAATGAGAGAGATTTATGTCAAATACTAGGGAAAAATCCCATTAGGGGGAAAACCCAACCAAATTCTTCTTCTATTAATTAATCAATGTTCAGCATGAGATACATAGTACATCCATCAACAAGTCAAAGTCAAGCTTTGACTATTCCAATTCAACCAATCCAGAAATCATGCCAAGATGAGAGATATAGTCAAATCTGGTCAAAGTACCAGTCTGCAATTTTCGGCGCTGTAAAAGTACAGTCAACAGCCTGCCGTAACCAGTCAAAGTCAACGGTCAAAAAACTGCTCAGAATATTTTGGTCAACCCAGCAATGAATGCTGCCTTCCTTCCTTAGTCAAACCCAGTCAAAACAGATCTGGAAACCTTCCTGCAATTTGGTCAAATCCCAGTCAAATGTCAGTCAAACCTTAGATAGAATCTGTGGTCAAAGCTGGTCAAGGTGCCCAGAACAATTCGGTCAATGCTTCCTTCAACTCAGCGTCCAAGGCAGATCTGAAATTTGGTCAAGGAAGAACAGATCAACCCAAGTCAACACTGGTCAAAGAGGCCCAAAACAGAAAGTCAACAAAAGTCAAACAAAAGCTCTTCTCTCTCCTTTGGATGTTTGAACTTGTTCCTGCAGTTTCAGAAGAGATCGAACCAGTTGATGGAGATGTGATGTGTTGGATAATGTCTCCATGTGAGGTCAATGAACTGATATTTATATGGGTTGGAGGGTCAATTTCTTTCTTTAGGCCGACTTGATCTCTTTCATGTTGACTTGGACCAGTTTAATAATAATATTTTTCCATGTGCAAATTTATTTTTTCTCAGTAGAAGAGGGGTCTCCTTAGGGGTTGTTGGGCTTCTCCAATGGGGAAATTGCTCCTTCAGCTGCCAATTTTCACACTCCCAATCCTTCCAATCCTTTGTGACCTTCCGTAGAGTGATAAGCCACTGAACACCCAGTACCATGTTGGTGTCCGGAATATTGACCACGAAAAAGTGGTCAGTTAGTGTGTAGGTGCCCATCGTCACTGATAACTCTGGGACATAATGAGCACACACCATGGTCTGATCTCTTGGGACCAAAACTGAAAATCCATCGAAGCTCTCTGTCTGTATACCTCTCCGCTCAACCATTTGTGCATCGATGAAGTTGTGGGTCGCCCCACTATCAACCAAAACTGATACTCGTTGGCCACGTACTATCCCCCGTACGCGCAGCGTCAAATACTTGGGAACTCCTCGCAATGCTGCAAGGGCCCCTCTGGTGGGTGCAAAAGCTGCACCACCTGTTGCTGGTGGTGGAGGTGGCAAAGGATCCAACGCAGCATGACTATCTTCTGCCTCCACATCATCCTCCTCATCCTCTTCCCCGTTGCTCTCGGAGAAGACCTCAATAAAATGTGCTTTACCAACAGCGCATCTATGTCTCGGTGCCCACGACTCCTGACAGGTAAAGCACAACCGCTTCTTCTTCAGCTCCCTCCTGGCATCACCATCAATCTGTGCTCGTCCTGGATTCCCCTTTGGAGGCAGGATCCTCACATCCTTCCCCTTAAGCTGGAAGGCCTGTCTCTGCAGGTAAGTTGTCCGGGTCCTGGGTAAGGCATCTTGTAAGTCCCGGGTCCTGGGTAAGGCATCCTGTAAGTCCCGGATCCTGCTAATAGCATCTTGGAGTGTGGCTGGTCTAGTGGATCTGATTAGACCCCGAAGTGGCTCTGCTAACCCCTCAACAAACATGTAGATCCTCTGTGTCGCGAATAGATTTGGCACCATCACTAAAATCCTCAAGAAGTCTGCAATGTAGGTCTCTGGGCTCCCAGTCTGTTTGAGCCTCGTCAGCTCAACAAAGTGCTCTTCCGGATCCCTTCGGTCAAACCTCTCCATCAATCTCCTGGTGAACTCGGCATATGTCGTCACTGAGGAGTGTCCGAGTGTAACCATCCCATGGAACCACCAATCCTGGGCCTCACCATCCAAATGTAATGTCGCCACCTTGATGGCCTCTGTCTCTGACATTTGATTAAGCTGGAAATAGATGTCCAGCTTCTCCACCCAAGATCTTGCCGAACTGTTTGATGAACCATCAAAAGTAGGCAAGTGGAATTTACTAGCTGCGCGGTCGGTGTCTCCATCATGATAATGCCGCTATCCTCTGTGATGGTCGTGGGGTCTACTATCCCGTTGGAGCTGAACAAAGTCTCTGAATGGGAGAGCATTCCTGAACTCCTGCCCATAGGCCTGGTACTCTGCAAAATAATCATCCATATGATCGGGCTCTGCTTGCTGCTAGGCTTTGGCCCTCGTGTCTGCTCCTAGGAAAGTGGGCATGGTAGAGCGTGTAGGGGCATGTGAGGCCATCTGCTAAGTAGTATCACACTGAGTGGCACCCTGCTCTAGACAATGGTGGGATGTACCCGATCCCTCACCAACCTGGAAAACCCGTGGGTTCTCACGCTGCCTAGCCTCCACCGCCGTGAATCTCTGCCCCATCACTTCGATCTGCCTCGACAGATCCTGCACTCATTTGAGGAGCATGTCTGCAAATCTCTTTCTGTCCTCATCTGCCATCGGATCCTCCCGCTTTGTGTCCACCACAGGCTCCTATTCTATGTCCACCGCCTGAACACAGTCTCTCTCTCCGTAGGTGTTCTCCAACCCATGCTCAATATCTCTGTATTTTCTACCTCTGTAATAGATGTAGGGCTTCTCCCTCGGTGTCATAGACTGCTAGCTCCACAGGCTAAGCCAGATCTATGCTCTGATACCACTTGTTATAGATCTGACCCAGAAATATATGAGAATAATAACAATACACCCAATAACTGTAAATAACACCAGAAATAACAAGATCTGAATATAGAAATAGATAGAAATGCTTCACTTTATTGATATCAAACCCTTAAGGTAGGGCAACACAATACATTCACTCCTTAAGGAAGGAGAGCACTCCACAAGCCATATGCCTGTTCATACAATATTCCTTTCCATCTCTAAATGGAGAGTCTCTAGCCTCTATATAGGCCTCATACATACAATACCATGGGTCATTACCATGGTTCCCTCATTACCATCTATCTAATACCATGGGCCCATTACATTATTACTAACTACTTGTGGTCCCTTACATGATACGGGTTAACCACCTTATTTATTACTATGGCCCATCCCATTATTACATTATTCCCTTGGGTACCTCCCTTTGTACCCCATATTATGCCCCTTAGGTATACCACATTCCAACCCCCTTAACATGTTTCGTCCCCGAAACATGGGAAGAACACAAATAATAAGATCTACTCAAAAGAGTAGTCCACTGGTACCATACACATGCATCTAGCCATCCAAAAGAAAGGTGAACTCTCGATCTCATTGGTGCCTCGCTCGCTTGATATGGAAGTTGATCCTCGTAGCTCTTCTGTGTTGATGTATAGTAGGTGGATCGTTGCCGTTCTCTATATGCCATGCGGGGGTTGTTGTCCTTGCAGCTAATTTGTTGCCCTCTTGTTGTTTGTTTTCTTGTTGGGTGATGTAAGTGGTGATATGCTGAAGGTTTAACCAACAGTGTATCTTTCTTTAATTTACCACCCAATGGAGCCTGATTGTTATCTGGCACATGTTGTGGTGCCTGCTGTGGTTTCGTATCTTCCAATATTACTTCAATCACTGAATCCTCATCTGATGTAACATTTTCTGCTGCAACCTCCTTGGAATCTACCTGTTTTTTTGGTACTTGGTTTGACGTTTGTGTTTGGTTGTCAACCATCAATGGCTCATCATCTAACATGTCAGTCCCCAGAACCTCTTCTGCTTCAGCTTCTGTGGACTCTACCTGTTTATTGATGGAAATATCCTGTAATGTAATTTTCTTCTTTTTATACCAGAGCTTTAGGAATTTCTTCTGCACATTAATATTTATAGTACCCACCGATTCCATCCACAAGTATCCCAAAACAACATCCTCATTAGTTATATCTGAAGCATAAAAATCAGAACGCAATACATATTTGTCCATAGAAATCTTCATATCTTTATAAACTTGCACCTGTTCATTATTAACCTATGTGTGCATGTGTTTCGTTGGCATTTGTAATTTTTTTGCCAAGTTGACATTTATGGGATTTTGCTTGCAACTCGGATTTATAGACACAGTGATTTTCTCCTTCTAAATCAATCCATGAACCTGCAATAAAGATATATCAGTAGGAAATAACCCCACATGTTTCCCTTTATCTTGTTTTCTAGCCTAAGACCATTTGTCTAAAAGAATTCTTTCAAATTCTGCATTTGAAAGTTTGGTCAACTGCTTGTTGTCAATTGAGAACCACCATTTGGCAGCCTCATCATTGAAACCAAGCCACACTAAATCCTTCCAATCTTTTGCCCATATTGAATGTTTTTGTTTTATGAATTCTTCAATAGTAGGGCCATTATCTTGTCTTGTAAAAAACATCTTGCTAGACGGCACGAAAAAAAAATCACTTGGTGAAAATTTAGAGTGGTCGCAGTTTAGTCAATATGGCTCAGAATATTTATTATGACCTATTTTCGGAAATCGAATGACCATTCTGCATCTTTCCATGTGATAGAAATCCTGATCTAGGCATTGGAATTTCAGATCCTCGCTGCAACTCTCCCATCGTCACCAAAAATTCTAAAAAAGAGCTGATTATAGATCAGCGATATCTCCCTCATCCAGACTCCGATTCGATTGATTTGTTTTTTGAATTTGGGTATTTTTGCACAAGAAATCCGGATCTGCAATTAGATTCTGCAGATTTTGTACCAAAATGTACAGATCTGCTCCGCAAACTCGCTGACCAAAAAATGTCTGTAACAGCATTGATTTTTAAACCAGTGAGATCTCCTTCATCCGAACTCCGATTCGGCCGATTTGTTTTTTCAACTTGGGTATTTTTTCATCAAAAACCTAGATCTGCAATTAGATTTTACAAATTTTGCCCCAAATCATAAAGATCTGATTTGCAAATTCGCCGCCCTGAAAAATGTCTACAACCCACTGATTTTTAGATCAGCGATATTTCTTTCATCCAGACTTCGATTTGACTGATTGTTTTTTTGAAATTGGGTATTTTTCATAAAGAATCCAGATTTGCTATTAGATTTTGCATATTTTCCCCCAAAACATACAGATCTGGTCTGCAAACTCGCCGCCCTAGAAAATTCCTGCAAAAAAAAAAAAAAATTCTCCACTTTTGCCCAAGAAAACGCTCTGATACCACTTGTTATAACTCTGATACCACTGTAATATCCCCTTTCAGGGATATCCCTCAAACACAAGCAAACTCCTCAAACACAAGCAAACTCCAACCAAAGATGGACTCTCAAGAGATAAAAACAACAGCAGTGCAACATACAATAATATATACATGGAATATATGCAAATACTCAAGAAATGCAGAGAGAAATGCTAAGCCATTTTATTATACTGAGTAATGGAAAAGAGTACAGGAGGTGATCAGAAAGATAGCACCTCGACTTGCACAAGGCAAGTGAAGACATACACTCAGAATGGTAAGGAAATGGCCTCTCTTTGAACTACGCCCAAGCTGCCGAAGAATTGCTGTTCTGCTGCTACTGCTGGAATCAAGTGAGGATTTGGGGCTGCTCCCCTTCTCAGAAAATGCTAAAACTCTGGAATCAACCTCTGCTCAATAAACCCAGAAAAGCCCAGAAAGTTTTTCTAAAATCACTGACCCCCGAAAATCACCCCCTTGAGGATTTACGCTATTCCCCAAGGCTCTGCGCTGCCACTGAATAGAACCCTCCAAAACTCTGCCCAAAACACCGCCAAAATCCTCCAATATGCAAGGGCTGATCCCTTGCTCAATCTCCCAGCTCAAATCCTTCGCATGAACCCAATTCGAAACTCCTACCCAAAGAGACTGCGTCCTCCTCTCTTAAGACTGCGCAGTCATCAAAATGCCCAATTTCTCCTCAACTCCAAAGATGATCGTCCTGCAAAAGACTGCTGAAAACTACCTTGCCCAAGCAGGCACTCGAAGTTCCCTGGGGCTAAGGGTGAGATCTTCGAACGGAGACACTCGATGCACTAAACAGTGCTACAGACAGGCTAAACAGCCAGGGTGCTCTAAGTCGAAGTAAATAACTCAAATGCAACATTATCGAATGCCAAAATGAGGAGGCTCCTCTCTCCTTTATAGCATTGGCCTCTCTCAAAACCCTAAGGCCCACCTCCTCCAACGTAGCCTCTCTCTTGCCACGTGCTCCTCTCCATCTGCGCAGTCCCTCCAAGTGTCTACGTGGGTCCCTTCTCTACATGGTCCTTTGGCCCCCTTGGCTCCCCTTTTAAGTTACAACGTTGTGCTACTAGGGAGTGACTTTATTCCAAAAAGTGAGTTATGTCCCCCTTTCCTCACCTTTTTATTTATAAATAACTAGAAAAGGCAAAATTGAGTAAAATCAAATATTCCAATTAGCCATGGCTAATTAGGAATATTACAAAAAGCTTGTGGTCAATTGATGACATCTATGGTCAATTATAAAACTCAATCCCTAGTTCCCAACTGCACACAGAGAGTGATGTGTGTGCGACTGAAACCTTCCAATCACACGCATGAGCCTGTGTGCCTGCAGTTGTGACCAAAATATTCCTGAAGCATGCCTGTGGTTGGAAAACAATACCCTAAACACACATGCAAGCTTTGGACCTTGCAATCTCGAAATTGTATGGACCAATCTTTGCAACCTAGCCTCAGACCTGTGCGAGCCAAACCCAAAGAAAGAAAAATGATGATGATGATGTCCAAATGAGGGTCCCTTGACTTGTATTTATAGCCATCCATGGGTGTCCAATTTTTCTTTTGGGTCAACCTATCCTTTTGTGTACATGTAGGCTTTAATTCAAAAATACACTTTCCCTTGTCCAAATTGAGCGCTTCAATAGTCCAAATTGGTTCTCTCATAAAGAGGAATTTCCAAAAATTAACACTTCCTCTCAGCTAGGGAGAAATTCCAATCCTATCATCATATCATGTCCCATCTCGAGTGTCTTGTCATCAAATGTCGTCACTGCTTATCTCGGTTCTTCTCTGCTACGGACTTCTCATCCAAAATATCATGGAGAATCTCATACTAAGGTAGCACCTAGATGTGCTCATCTCTTCAATAATGATCGCAAACAACATTAGTACATCCATGCAATCATATATCATAGGAAGAATATCTCGGACCAAAAATTGATCGATTCTCGGCGACAACCGAATGTGTATTAAGTGGCTCAATCAAGAATTGACTCAGGTTGTTCTAAAACATATATCTTGACGAGTGTTCACACAAAACATCAATGTTTCAATCAATTGTTGGTTTCCAAGTCAGGTTCACCAATATCTCTGCATAACTTCTTGAAATTCAATTAGTGTGTCCAAGGATTTGCATTTCCACTTTCCAAAAACTCTCCAATAGTTTCACGATATAGATTTTCTTTTCCAAACTTCAGAAAGTAATTCATGATGCCAAGATTCTTCATTTTGAACTTCAGAGGCCAACTCCCTCTTACTTTGACCATTAGAGGTTCATTACTTCTCAGTAATAGACCATTAGCATATAAAACCAAAAATAAAAGTCATACCTTGGATCACCTTTGAAATAGAGGTTTGGATTAGCAGATCTTCCTGGCTTCACCAGGTAATTGTCAATGCGGACATACCAAGCTCGAGAAGCTTGCTGCAAATCATACAATGCTATCTGAAAACATTATACTGATTAAACCAATATACTCAGCCTCACACAAATCCACACTATCCAATCAAATCAACTAAGTTAGCTTATCAAGCCTTAGATGCTAGATCAAAACTAATATCAAAGTTATAAAAGTTTCTACCAATATCACTGTAACAAACTCTTCCGACCAGGATTCAAGTAGAGCTCACATCTAAATACCAAGTTAGGACTTCATCTATTTTTATGTCAACAAATTGTTATTAAGCAATATCAAACTCCATCAGCCCATCCATATAATCATAATATGAATTATTTCTGTCATTATACATCAAGGATAAGTCATATAAGTTTCATGCATTCATTGTGAGATTACTGCATACTGAATCACAATTTTTTATACTTCAACCAATGTGCCAAAGCCAATGATGCCGATACATAATCACTATTGAATACCAATTAGTCACTGAAAGTTACTATGCCCACATAACACTGTCATCAAAGCAAATCATTAGTTATCAAATCAAAATCCTAATTTGTTATTGCTGAATTCAATGAATCCATAAGTCAAAACATATCTATGAACTATCAAGCATCATGTCAAAATTCCAATACTGCTCATCTTTATTAAACCAATAAGCCAAATCTTATCAAACCCTTGCAATTGCTATCAAATACTATCATATACTAGCTTCAATGATCAAATAACATACTAATATGCATATTTCGGTCACCTATAAACACAAATTTAGTCAACGCAGTCACATTCTCTATAGTAAGTCAAACATTCAAACTTCCCTGCTTATAGAACTTTCTATCGTCTGCTCCATATTTGTAGGACTGTAATACTCTTGGTGTGCTCTTGGTTTTATGCATATGGATTTAGATTTTGTGTCCTATAGGCACAATTGAACCTATAAGCCTTCTTTCATGTGGTTGCGAGGCCTATAACCACACTCTCAAGCCTTTCTCCTAGTGGTTGGGGATTAGACTAGCGGAAACCTTCTTTCCTCAAACTAGAACTTGCTGCAGACTAACAACATCAGATATTTGTCTATTCATGTCCAAACATCTTACTTCAACAATAAAGAATCTGATATACATTTAATGCAAATGATATTGGTATAGAGATATTATGAAGAGTTTCTCGCTCTGAATGGAAAGGCACTTCAATCATCATCATTCAAAACATCAACCTATCTATCATAATACTGTCATGCATCAACAAAATTGCTAGATCATGAAATTAAACTATATCAGGTTCTAAAAGATGTATTCATCATGGTTTTAACATGTCAACATCAACTATTTCATCATCACACATGAACATGACATCAAACTTTCATCAAGGGTTAGTCTTATAATTAGGGCAGCTGACAGGTATATCATCATACTTCAAGGATCATAATCACTACATTACTTCTCTTACATTATTCAATCATCAAGACAGGACATTACTAACCCAAGGTCAACAAGGAGATCTAGAATGTCAATCTTATTGTCACACTTTTAATAGTATCAAGTTACCATATTAGCCTTCTTTATGAAATCAGGAAATCCACCATGTCTAAGATGTGAGATGCTTTGCCAAATATCAAGTATATGGATATATAAAAAAAATTCAATGCTTTGCCAAATATCAAGTATACCAATATATATAAAAACGATCAATGTTTCTAGGTAGCTTTGCTATGTCTTAATAGAATGTAAGATAAGTCCACCAATTCATCATATGTACCATGAATCAAACTTACTTTCATATGCATTTATGAGTCATTCATGAAGGCAATATTCCCATCATACCTTAGGGCTTACCTTGCCATCCAATATTGCAGTTGAAACAATATACCATACATATCTTGTAGTATTTAGATACTTGTGCACCTTCTTATTTGACATTGATAGTTGGAGCACTTTATATCACTTACTTGTCACGGGCAACTGTAACTCTTCTCTTCCTGCACTAGCCATCTTTTCCTGCACCATAGATGATCTTCAAGAAGGATCCCCTTAACACATTTCATCAAGAGGTTAGAAGTATCCAAATACTCAAATATACATGCAAGAAGTATAATCAATGGTCATATCAATAAATCCTAAGAAAAGTAAAGGCATAAAGAAGTAACATAAATCGAAAAAGTACTTATCTTCAATGACCCCTCTTGAACCAGCCTTCAAGGGACATGACTGCCCATTGTCCATATAACATTGTTTCCTTCATTATATTTCAATCAACTTCATCAACAACCAGGCCTAATTGAGACTATCCTATCTAGTGCTACATCAAACCTGTCACAAGTGCTTGAACATCTTCACACTGATAATGCATCTCTCAAATCTTTGTCATAATCTAGGGTTTCTTTCAAACTCTAACCTCATAATATCCATCAAAACCTAATAACCAGATTGCCTAGGGCTTCCCTCAAAACCCTAGCATTCTTTTAGGTCTCCACCATCTTCTCTTGCTTCCAACAAAGGTGTCTTCATAGTGTTGATCTCAATGGCTTTTCTTTAGCCCAACTCTGATACCATGCTAATTTTTCTTAGGGTTATATCGTTCTTTGCTCTAGATAATTGCATTTGTTCATTTGCATATTAAATTCACCCCACAATATCATATCATTATTCAGTTTTGCAACATTATTTATTAGTATATGCAATTATATAGAAAGAACAATATCATCATCAATGCAACAAAACATAAAGGAATAATAGAAGAAAAACATTCACACATAGAGACACCATGATTGGTCGGAGACTAGGGAAAAACCCATTATGGGGAAAACCCTTTCAAATTCGTCTTCTTATTAGATTGCCATTGAATGATTCAATAAAGAGAGAGTACAATGATCCATATCTTCATCCATAAAACTATCCAGCAAAATCAACTAAACAACATTCATGAGATGAACCCAACAATGTTAATAATCAAAACCCCGATTTAGAAGTCTGTGGTCAACTCAATGTTACCAAACTTGGAATCGGCAATAAATCGGCGAAGCAAAAGAGCGAAGAATTTTAATCGGATCGGGAAAAAATCGTTGAATTCATTAAATAAAAATATACACATATATTGAATTAAAAAAACCATTTTTCATTAATATTGGGTAAAGGCATGTCCAAACAATGCATAATATCAATAGATGTCCAAAATATCATGAATGAATAAGTATCTCATATATGTTATGAGTCCAAACATGATCCAGAACATTGAGTCTTGAGTCCTTAGAAGCATATGCTTCTAAAAGTTTACAAAAAACTGCATATTAATCAGAAAAAAATCAGCAACTAAGAGTCTAAGACTCTTAAGAGTGAGAACTAGAAGCGATTCCTTCCACTCCTTCACTTGCTTGACTCTCAAAGTTTTCCAAGTCATGAAGGCTTAAAAGAGGAGGCTCATCTAATTGAACCCAGTCTGCCGCATTTGTAGCTTGCAAACCTATCTCTTCAAGGTCGATTGGTGAATGATCCATACCTGTCATTATCATGAGACATTGAAATGTGAATTAAAGTTTCACTTTGAAGTTTGAAGTTTGAACTTTAAATTACGAACTAGATTATGAAACCTTCAAATTCAAGCTCTCGAGTCTCACCTAGTATTTGTTTGTTGCGAAGTCGTAGATTGTAATGGACAAATACAAGGTCATTCAAGTGTTTTTGTTTCAATCGGTTGTGCTTCTTAGAATGTATTTTCTCAAACATGCTCCAGTTGCATTCACAACCTGAAGCACTGCATGCTTGGTTTAAGATTCGAATGGTAAGTGTCTTCAAATCTGGTGTATCACTACCAAAGTTTTGCCACCAAAGACCTAGCAAGTGGTAAGGGTTTGTGAGTAGAAGTACTAAATAGTAAAAACTTAAAAAGAAAAGAAAGTTTAATAAAACATTTAACATACAAAATAGTGTTTAAACAAATTTATTGAATTGATGAAGCCTTCAAACTGGGTACCTAGCAACATCTTAGACCTTTGTCTTATAGCACTGGTATAGGCAAACAATTTAGATGGTGCCCTATAATCTTGTAGTTGGGAAAAGACACAACTTTGATGTTCTGGATCAGGGAAGCACCTTTCCATGCATGTCATAAGTCCTTTGCCAACCTCCCCATCCTCATTAAATTTGCTCTTATCATAAAAATATTGTGGGTTTAAGAAGTACCCAACAACATGTAAGGGGGAATGCAATTGCCTATCCCAACGTGCATCTATAATGTCCCAAAGAGGCATACACTTTGTCTCCTCATCCCCATATCTTCTTTTGATGGCCTCCTTTGCGAGATCCATCGCCTCATAAATGTAACCCATAGCGGGTTTGTCACCATCAACCATCCTGAAAGTTCAAGCTTTCAAATTTAAAGAAATATGAAACATTGTAAATAAAAAGAAGCTTGAAATGAAATTTAAAAAATGAAAAAGTTAAAAGACTTGAAGTACCTGAGAACTCTAACAAGGGACTCCGTCACAACAATAATCTCTTTGGCATCTTTCCAGAAACCATCATTAAACACAAGTGCAACAATTTCAATGCCTTCAAGGGTCTTGGAATGTTTAGATCCCATCCACTCAGGTCCCAAGAACATCCTCTTTAGATTTATCTTTTGCTCAACCACAGATTGCAAAGATATGAAATTTGTTGTAAATCTAGTCACTGCAGGTCAAACAATTTCTTTACCTTCAATGTATTTTCTCATAGCGTTTAGGACAATAGTGTGGTTGTATAGGTATTTGGTTATGGATTTTGCCTTCTCCACAACCTCATGTATCCAATGAAGCTTACCAATGTCCTCAAGCATTAAATCTATGCAATGGGCAGCACAAGAGGTCCAAAAAATAGTGGGGTGCCTAATCTCAAAAAATCTACCAGCAGCCATATAATTAGCTGCATTATTGGTGACAATTTGTATAACATGTTCTTCTCCCACTTCTTGAACGACTTCCTCCATCATTTCACAGATAAGTTGGGCAGTCTTAACCTTGTCTGAAGCATCCATTGATTTGAGAAACATTGTGCCTGTGGGACAAGATACAATGAAATTTATTAAAGTTCTATTCCTCTGATCTGTCCATCCATCACTCATGATGGTGCACCCTGTTTCTACCCATGATGAATGAAACTCAGCTAGCACAAGCATGACATCTTCAACACTCTCTAACAACATATCTGTCCTAAGGCTCTCCGATGTAGGGGCTTTGAACCCTGGACCTACAATAGCAATTGCATCAACCATAGTTTGCCAATAAGGACTTCTGGCACAGTGGAAAGGTATGTCAGAATAGTACCAAAAGTTAGCAATGGCCTTTCTTGCCTGACTATGGGTATTTTTTTTCCAACTAGTGGCATCCAAGGTAGGTTGGGAACTAGGTTTTGTGTGGGGAGCAAAAAAGGTGTTTATGTTTCCACCTCTAGTGTTGAAGGAAGGAGTCGAAGGACTCGTATGGCCTTGAGTTTGAGTTGGCCTTGGAGGCATGTGTGGGAAACTTGGGAACGACATTGAGGATTCAATAGAGTGAGGTGACAAGGGGCTAGTGGTAGAAAAACTGTCAACTCCAAGAGTTCCTATTTCAGTATTTTGCTTTGCTTTCTTGGCATTATGCTGATCTAACATATCAAGGGCCAAGGTTGCTTGGTATTTGACATCATCGTCAACGTTGCTGCAAAGACCTATATCATGGCCAGGTATTTGTGCAAGGTGGAACTTGAATCTATAAATGCCTCCACTACATTTCGTTTTGCAAAATTTACAAAGGAGCCTGGATTCTCTGGGAATCTTGTCACAATAAGCCCAAGCAAAGTCCTTCTCCCTCGACATTGTTGTTGCTTTGAACTTGTGTTTAATTTGTGGCTTCCGTTAAGATTTGGAGTCGTGGCATCTATTTAATTTGTGGCTCCAGTGAAAGACAACAAAAAATCAAATTTAAAAATGATCCAAAAGTTTAAAATATGCTAGAAATATAAAAAATTAAATGAAGACAGATGTCAGTAAACATATAGAAATGTTGCCTTTAAATAAAACCAGAAAAACATATTGCTTGATACATGAAATGTAGGTTACAAATTCATACAGCAAGGGAAATGATTTAAGATTCACGGTCCAATTATATGATTTTTGATGCATATATATTATAATTATATATTTAGAAAACATGCAGAACTTTGGTTTTATTCAATGGAGCACAACATAGCTCTAAAAATTGGCACAAAAGCACACCAAGAAAGTGCCATGTCATGCTGAAAGGCCAAAGCGCAGTATTGCCTTTTAAGTTTTGCTGGTTGAGAACAGTCATAACAGTGGCACAGATGACATGCGAAGTAGACCAAAAAATGGGACATTAACTGCTTGAAAATTCCTTAAGAATTGCGTCTCCTTACCAAGCAAACATACTGAACAGTGAACACCCTATTTCATGCGAAAGAGATCCAAAAATTGTGCTCTCCATCACACCGACAATAGTAACAGTAGCACCCTCCTCTAAGTTTGACTTATCTCTCATTAAATCTCGAAAAAGGTGCTTGGAATAAGTAATTTTCAAGCTTGTTTATTGATCATGCAAAAATTAAAATAACAGAAAGTCTTCACAGGTGAATTTGACTTAGCTTGAGGTGTAAGCAACCTCCATATGTTGGTCCTCCATGTGCATATCCCAAGAACGTAGCTTAGGGAGTAAGCTACCTCATTAGACGTGGATTTGAAATAGATTTAATATGCTTCATATCAGAGTTGGAAAATAGTGCAATTTGTTTCTCAAAGGCAATGAAAATTTATTGTATCAAGCAATATGTTTTTGGCATTTGCAGAATGTTAAAATGAATGTTAAAAATTTGGTGCTTCTTTAAACTTTTCAGATTAACTATCGCAATTGTAAATTGCCCTATTTTCCCATCTCTTGATACATTATCATCTGAATGGATTGCCATAATTGAGCACCTTGATTCATAATCAGAGTTCCATTTACCCAAGTACTTAGCTTGATCCTTGTAGGATGTTGCACCTTAGTACTACATAATCTGCGATTCTACATGTTGCTCAACAGGTGAAAAAGAAAGGTCAGAACTCAAGGCAAATAACAGCCACAGTGCCACACTGTTAATACGTATTCAAGACTAGAAATACTGCTGTAGATAACAAATTTTTGTGAGTTTGCAGGCTGTTTGCATGATGAGACAGGTCCACCGTCCACATTTCAACGATTAGTGGAGAATGCAATCTGAAACTTTCAGCCCATTAATACAGATTCTATGTTGGGTTTGAAATAAGGTTCGAAATGGAAACCTCTGCTTTATTTATTGCACATTACAGCGTTGAGAACTTAAAAGGAATACGTCACCGTTCACGCAGGTTACCTCAAGGTTCACGCAGGTATATCTCAACAATTCGGCTCTGCGGCATCGAATGCAGCTCTGGGGCTCTGTAGTGTAACTGTGTCAGTCAACAATCAGGCTTTGCGGTGTATGGAATGCCTTTGCAGCTCTGCGGCGGTGTCGACTCTGCAGTGTCTGGAGTCTGGACTGGGGACTACGAAACAACTCTACCATGTAACCGATAAAGTTATAAACGCGACAATCTGAAACCCAAAACCCGATAAACCCTATACCCAAAACTGGCGGTACTCGCGAAAAAAACACAGAATCGGAAAAATCGCCATACTCGCAAGTCAAACTCGCATTGACCACGAGTCAAAATTGGTCAACGTGATTTGACTCGGATCGTTTCATGGTCGAGCAGAGTTGGAATCGCGATTATTTGGCAAAATCGGCGATTCCTATTTCGCTGGGTCAACTGTTATCGTCTGCGGTCAGCTGCTGAACTTTACGGTCAATTGACAAAATCTGCGTCAACTTTAAAACTCAAACCCTAGTTCCCAGCGACATGCAAAGAGTAATGTGCGTGCGGCTAAAACTCTCCAACTGCACACATGAGCTTGCGTGGCTTCAGTTGTGACCGAAATTTGCCTGAAGCATGCTTGCAATCAGAAACCAAAACCCTAAACACACGTGCAAGCTTCAGACCTTGCAGTCTTGGAACTGTATGAAGTTTGAACCAATCTTCGCGACTCTTGCCTTAGACCTGTGCAAGCCAAACCCAAAGAAGAATGATGATGATGATGATGATGATGGTGATGTCCAAATTAGGGCCCCTTGACTTGTATTTATAGCCATCCATGGGTGTCCAATTTTTCTTTTTGGGTCGACCTGTCCTTTTGTGTACATTGGGCTTTAATTCAAAAATACACTTTCCTTTATCGAAATTGAGTGCCTCAATAGTCAAAATTGGTCTTGTTGAAAAGAGGAATCTAGTCCCATGATTTGAATTTGTCAATGAGCTGCCAAAAATTAACAGACTTACCACACGTGGCAAAGATCCTCCAAACCCCATGTCATATCAAACATGATCCTAGTGGTCAAGTGGTTTAACGCCATGCATCCCGTACTTAGGGAGATCAATTTACCAAATGTGTAAATATTCTCCATACCTAAGTCTCCTCACTCAATGGCCAGATAAGTGGCAACCTAACAAGCCTGACTTGTGGGTAGAATGCATGCTGGGGTATGTACACTGTCAAGTCCTGGACTTGACTAGGGGAGATCAACTTATCAAAATGATAAGGACCTTCCAAGCCCTATAGCTCCAAGGAGTACCCGGCGCTCCTAGGAGCTCCCAGAGCTCAATGTTTGTGATCAATCAAGATCCCTTATCGGAAGGGATACTTTCTCCACAACCCCAAGCTACTGTTGAAAATTGGTAGAGGGATGAATTTCCTTAAATAAAATCTCATTTCTAACAATTTTGGAGTGACTTTCTAAAAATAGAAAGTTATGTCTAGCATCTCAAGTACAACTTTCCGAAAAATAGTAAATCACCTTGCATCAATTGGTAATCAAGTATAGTTGAAGGAAAATCACTTAACTTATCATTAATTAATTGTAATAGTTCAATCTCGACTTAATCATCAATTTTATTAATATTAATATTTTTATTATCTTTTATGATACTATGCTATTATTATTAAAAGTAATTACAAGTCACCTTACCTTCATCACCTCAATCACTGTGCATCTCTCTCTTTGATGACTCACATGGCACTACATAATTCTATCTCTCCTAAAGATACGCTATACTCTATTACGCACTCATTAAAGACATGGCATATTCCTCTTACACTCATTAAAGGCATGTCATAAAAGGTTCCTCTTACTCTCTCATCAATGCATATGTTACACTCTCCTTAACTAAGGCATGTGTACCTCTCTTAATGGCATAAGTTACGCAGGCATTCGTACCTCTACTTAATGACATAAGTTACCAAGGCATGCATTTCTCTCCTTAATGGTAAGAGTCACACTGCCCTAAATGGCATATGTTACTCTTCCTCGAGGCATGCATATTGCTTCTCTTTTATGACAAGAATTCATTGCTGCTCCTATATATGTGTCTCATGTCTTCTCATCTTACTACTACTAGTGCATTGTGAAAGAAGAATTCGAACTAGAGAGAGAGTTGGATAGATTTGAAGAAGATTTTGATTCGGATTTAAACATGAACGCAACAAATTATAGAAATAACCATAAACACAGAGATGCAGCGGAAATAATACTTCATTTCATTAATGTAAAACACTGAAATATGCATACAAACAGAAATGGAAATACACCAGCTAGGGCGATGGTAGCTTATCTCTGAGAAGAGATGTGGCAGCTACATGCCTCTGAACTACCTTACAATGAGGCTCAAGGGCCTTTTTATTATTGAACAATAAGAGGAAACCCTAAACAACCAAAACCCTAACCCGAGGAGATGTAACACCAAGAGTTTATGGGCCCTGTTGGGTTGAGTTGGACAACCAATTCCCGGGGGTTGCGTCTTGGTCATATTATCTCTGTTCGACGCGCATGATAGCCCGTTGGAAAGATCTCTCCGAGGACTACGACGGAAAAGACAATTTTAGACTGAAAACCACTAGCGGTCGATTTAAAAAAAAAAAAACGTCGTTTATAGGGCCTCAAAACGGCTTCGGAAGTTTAGGACCCGAAAAACTGCTAAAAATAGTAAACTGTGCTACAATTAAGGAAATTGAAAAACTGAAAGAAGCAATGGTGGGGGTCCAAGTGGAATTGGTGGGTGGCCACCAATGTCCCCCTGGATCAAATTTTGAAAGAGAGAGACTTGGAGAGTAAGAGCAAAACTTGATGAACCAAGGTTGATTCAGTGCTTCAGCGTTTCGGTGTCGATTCAATTCAAGGGAAGGTTGATTCATTGTTTGCATCTGCTATCTGCTACTAGTGATCTTCATGCTACAATTTGTTTAGATTTGGGTGAACTTACTCATTCTCTTGATCTCTCATTGTACTCTGTAGTTCTGCTGAACAATTGATATTTAATAGAAGAAGAATCTGGTTGGGTTTGCCTTGGTCATTGGACCTAAATTCTTTGTGTCTCATTTTGTTCTTGGTTGTCTTCTTTTGTGCATTTGGTTTATGTTCTATCTACAATTGCTTAATTAATATTGCAGCAGAAAGAAGATTTTGGAATAAGTAATTGTTTCAACATAAAACATCATAATTTCAACATGGTATCAGAGCTTTGGTGAAGATGAACCCAAGAAGATAAGAGCTATCACTCTTTTGTTGAAATTTTACTTCAAGGAGATCTTGTTGCTGAAATTTGTTTGACTTGATCAATATGTCTTCTTCTTACTTCAAGAATGAAGAGAAACTGAACTATGCTTCGAATTTTGGTCCATGGAAGGAAAAATTGGATATTACTCTTGAAGAACATGATGTACTAGAATACATGGAAGGCAAGGGAGAAAAACCATCAGAAAATTCGAATACTATTGTCAAGGCCAAATTTAAGAATGGAGAAGTCATGGCTAAGAAGATTATCGTTGATTGCCTTGGGATCACCTATACCTCCAAGTTGAAGAAATCTAAGGAAATGTATGACAAATTGATTGGAATGTATCAAGTAAACAACTTGAGTCAAATCCTTCCTTTAAAGAATCAACTCAAGGACATTAAGATGAACAAGGGCACACCATTTCAAAATTGAAGGATCAACTATCAATCATTGGTGAAATTGTATCTGATAAAGAGCTAGTGTTGATTATGCTTGGAGGTCTTTCTTTAATTTGTGAAACTTTTATTACTACCATCAACAACAATGATAAGTTTCTCACGTTTGATGAGCTACTGGGAAACTGCAGGCAAGAAGAAGCTAGAATGATTTTTAGAGGAAGAATTCCCAAGCATGAAGAGGGAGAACTTACTTCCTTTGTTGTCCAAGGCAAGAAGCAGAAAGAGAAAGGAGGTCATTGTTGATTTGGGGTAGCATCAGATGTGCTCTAGCCATGAAAATTAGTGGAGAGGCTAAAGCACATAAGATCTTCAAGACCCAGAAATGGTTTGGGCAAATTCTTCCCGGTTAAGGAGATATTAAAATAATTAATATTTTTAATGGAGTTACTAAGGCTAAACTTAGGAAAAATAAAGTATTAATGGGATACAACTGGGTTCGAAGGTTTCAAATGACATGGATCAAGCCAAATCTAATCTTAGCCGTTGATTAGAGATGTAATCTCGACCGTTGAAGGACCAATAGGAAAAGTATAAGAAGAGGCTTGAGGGTCAGTTGGAGAGTGATTAGTCATTCGGTTTTCTAGAGCTGGGTTTGCTAAGAGAAATCGAATAAGTGATCAGTTGTAGCTAGGGGAAGTGAGTACGAGACAAAGAGGCATAGATAGTGTTGAGAAATCAACGCAGAAGCAGAGAGAGGCAGATGTTGAGCCAGAGGGAGCCACGCAGAGGCAAAAGGGATTGTGCAGAGGCCAGAAGGGCCTGTGTCATCAATGCAAAGGCTGCAGGAGTGACACAAAGGGCTGTTGAGGCTGTGCAGTGCCTCAGAGGGCTGACGCAGAGGCTAGATGGGCTGACGCTGGGCTTGAGATTGTGCTAGAGAGGGTTTCGTGGGGCAGCCTTTCTGAATATCTGCTTCTGAATAGAGAGGTATTACTGCCGGATTATTTTCTTTGTTGGGTGAGTCTATTTTGGCACTAAGTTGTACTTAGAAAGACTGCATAATAGAATAACCCTCAAAATTGTTGCACCGGTTTTCCCAAGTTTCTTTTTTACAGGGACAAGTTGTTGAAAAATAACGGTGTCACTTGTGTGTTTGCTATTTCTTCCAGCTGTTGATCTGTAGATGGTTGAGACTGTATTATGTTTATTTCAGTATTTATATTTTTAAATAACTTGTTCGTAATTAACAAGTAAGCGAAATAAACTAGAGAATACAGATAAAATTTCTAATGGGTAATACGTAGAAATTTCAACATGGTATCAGAGCGTGGTTGTCGATCACAGGAGAGCTGATGGCACCAGCTGAATCAGAGTATTTGCAGCAGAAACAGTTCTCCCGAGTGACAGAAGCTGTTCCTAGTAGAAAGCGGCGGAGAAGGGTTGATGTAGAGGGACTACGTCATGAGTTCGAGCCAAAGAGAGGCCAGTGCAGAGGCTAAGGAGGGTAGAAAATGTTCACACAGAGACTAGGAGAGTTGACGCAGTTGGCTAGGGGAGCATTTCAGCCAATGTTGGGATTGCACAGAACCTAGAGGCTCAGTCCTTCAATTGCTGGGGCATAGGAAGCTGTGGGCATATTGCGGGGAGCGAAGCTGGTCGGGTGTTGTTGCGGTCAAGACAGAATAGTACCTAACGAGGCAAAACCAAGGTAGAGGGAGTCACTACCTAGGTAGATTTCTAGCCAAGAAATCCAAATCAGTGTTGCAGGTGCATAGGAGATCAGAGAGGTGCGACTCGATGGTTGGTAGGTGGATTTCCTGGAGGGAAATTGAGACTCAGAGGGTGTCTAGCAAAGAACTTTTAGGAGGGAAGTAGCGACTCAGAGGGAACTTTAAGAGGGAAGTAGAGACTCGGAGGAGTTGAAAGGAAGAGCAGAGAGATGGCCATGAATGGACTGAGGGATCTGGACAAGTTGGACGGAGCGTCCAACTTTGTTGTCTGGAAGGCTAGGATCCCATCCATTCTAGATAGGCATCGCATCAAGGCCTTCGCCTTGAGAACAGTGGCTATACCTGTTGACCCAACTGACAATGAAAAGTACGAGGAAGCAATGGCCAAGGCGAAATACATAGTCCTTGATGGGGTCAAGGATCATGTGGTTCAGCATATTGCCGAGAAGGAAACGACAAAGGAAATGTGGGACACCTTGAAGACGTGTATCAGCACACTTATGTGCAGAGGAAGATGTTACTTGAGAATCAGTTGCGGTCATACCAGATGTAGAAGGCAGAGCTGATAGATCACTTCCTCGGTAGATTGAAGGAGATCCGGGACCAACTGAGTTCCATAAGGGCCATGCCGGATCAGGAGTTGATGGTGAGGACTGCTCTCAACGCAGTCTCTGAGGAGTGGGAGACATTCATCTAGAGCTAAGAAATCGGATTCGTTGTATACCCCGGACGAATCGCGAATCCAACGTGTCGGACACGATTCTGTCCTGACACGTGTCATTCTGTCAGGACACGTCGTGTCCGATTTCCCCACGTCGTGTCATGATGTGTCAGGCAAATTTCGAATCGCGTCGGTGTCTTTTGGCACGAGTCCTGTTTTGTGTCACGATTTTGACTGTTTTGGCGGATTCGTGTCACGAATTTTCACTGTCCACGGGGTTAAAAAGGAATGAGTAACTGAGTTTGATTGTTCTGAGCGCGATATTGAAGGGTTTGACTCGTTTGAGCTGTGCGCGATAGTGAAGGGTTTCCGTTTGAGTTGTGCTGAGACTGCGATTTCTTGGCTGTAGTGACCAGCGTCGGGCTCTCCAGGTATGTTTCACGGTTCACCACGGTTCACCACAGTTATAAATACCATAACCATGCACCGAGACCATGAAGCCTGCCTCAGAGCGTTGTATGTATTGGACTATGTATGGTACTTGCTTATACATAGTGTAATGTTATAAGTTGACACTTGTGCTAATGAATAAACAAGATACGTTTTATAGAAGTTAAATAAGTTGTCGCAGCAAGGAGATGGAAGGGTTAGCCGGAGCCCCATCCAATTCCACTATGTTTAGAAGTGTATTTATAGGTTGAAGATATTGCTGTTTTCAATTATTTTTGGACATATGAATTCTAATGCATCGATTGTGGCCTCTAGTTACAATCTAGGCAGGTATTTTTTGCCCCTACCTCTTTGCTTATGATGCTTGAGAATTCAAGGGCAATTTTTATACTATTATTTCGGTCCTGAACAATGTTAGAAGAGATTAACTAGACTTATAGTTGGGGAGTATTGCAAAATTATCTTGATTGTGTTTTAGAGGGTTACCTACTCGAGTATATTCACCTTAAGACAATTGCTTCTAAACTAATACCTTTTTGGAACAATTGGTATGTTGGGAGTAATTGGGTACTATAAAACAGTTTGTTCTTTCATAATAATGCTATCATATTTATGTGTGGTTTATCTCAGAAAAATTCACAGCTTATGCTATTACAAATCACATTTACTTTTTGTCTGTTGAATTATTTAAATTTTCATTTGGACTATGTTTGGTGTTAAATTTAAGTGGTCCATTATGTAGGAAACTAATGCTCGTATGTGCCGAATAACTTTCTTACAATGGTGCTTCATGCCATCCAATGTGGAAATTGATATACTTGTTCCTAGCTTCATATGTTATTGCTATTCCCTTTGGTTGTTGCAAAATAATATGAGGAAAAGATCCTCCTCTTGTGTATGAACCTTTGTTCTTGACATTCTAAGTTGGCAGCTTGCTGGTGTATTTACCAGGTTCATTCTTTCTTATCTGCCTGCCTATAAGTACTAATAACATAACGCTGCCTATGCACAGTTTACAATTTTTTTACAGCAGTTTGTTCATTTTTAATTTTTTTTTGCATTTTTTAATTTTTGACAGCAGTTTGTTCATTTTTTTTTACAGGTTGTTGTTGAGGTAACGCCGTAGTCCATAACAGTGTTCATGGCTCAATCAAAGGCAGCTGCTATTAGGGGGCAAAGGAAGGGCAAGAATGTCATGGGTAGAGATGCCCTTCCTCCCCCAATATCATCAGAGTCTGCTGCAAGTAATGTTGAGGGAAGAGGAGTTAAAGACAATGATAAATATCCATTATGGAAATATGTCACAAGAGAGGATGGGCCAAACAACAAGGGAAAGGGAGGAGGCAATGTGCAATGGAAATGCAACTTTTGTAACATTTCTTTCAAAAGCAC
>APFE030662813.1:0-11470 GCA_000404065.3 Pinus taeda
TTACTTTCTCTAGGTTGATGAGGTCATGAATACTATGAGAGAAATGGGAGATAAGATGGTAGATAATATAATTTTTCAAAAGATACTAAGATATCTCCTAATGAGATTTGATTCCAAAATCTCAACTTTAGAAGAAAGACAAGATCTAGCTACGTTGAGTATGGATGAGATATATGAAATGAGGACAGGATAGGAAATTCATCCAAAAGGGAAGTAGCTTTCAAAGTCTCCAATAATACAAGGAAGAACAAGAAAAAGTAAGAAACAAGCTCTAGTTGTAGTGATGATTCAGACAATGAAGAAGAACCCAATTTTGTGAGAAAGTTGAAAATAGGAACTCGAAAATATAAAGGTAAAATTTCTTTGAAGTGTTTTGAATGTGGTAAAATTGGTGATTATGCTTCTAAATGTCCTTTTGCAAAGGGTTCAGATAGTGATGAAGAATAAAGTTATAAGAAAGAAAATAAATATAAAAAAAGAAACAAAGGAAAGAACAAGGGAAAATTCTTCAAGAAGAAAAGTTTGTATTCAAGAGAAGATATTATCTCATCCAATAAAGATGATGATAGTGACCATGATTATGGTAGAGTAATTTTCATGGAATTTTATTCTCACAATAAGACTCTTGAAAATTATGATGGAAATCATGAAGAGTAAGAAGGAGAAGTGGATGTTGACGTAATATTGATTAGTACCTTAAGTGATCTTAGAAGAACAAGAAAGGAAAATCTCATACTCAAGGAAGAGGTAAATAAACTAAAAGAATGTTTACAAATTCCTAATAGGAACACTGAAGAGACCAATCAAACTATCATAAATCTAAAAGTACAACTACAAGAAGAGTGATTGAAGAAACACTCAATATATAGGTAGAAGAGAAGGAGAGAATAACCAAGAATCTAGAATTTGAGATAGTTTCTTTGATGAAGGAACTATGGAGGAAGGATATCCATTAGAACTTTGAAAATATTACCAAAATACTAGATGAAATCATCAAAAACCATAAACTATTCAATGGAAGGTATGGTCTAGGTTATAAACAAAATAATATTGATAAAAGTTCAATCTCTATGATGACATGAAATGAAGCAAAGAAAGGAAGTTACGTTGATGTGCTTAAAGGTCCTATCAAGAAGGAAGAATCTAAGCAGTTAAAGGAGGTCTTACAACAACCAACAATGAAGAACATTCAAGAAGAATTTAATGGCGTCAGAAGGACAACACCATCAAGAAGACCACCTACACTCATGTAACAAAATATTTTTCTTGGAGTGTGTTATTCTTGTAATAATTTTGGGCATAAGGTTATATACAATATAAATTATACAATAGGTATAAATATAAGAAATAACTATGAAAATCTCAAGAACTGTTATGAAGGTAGTTATGGTAGAAAATCTCATGAAAATTTCAACACAAATTATAATTGTTTTGGCTCTCTTAGATATAAAACTGAATGTTACAAATGTAAAAAATTTGGACACAGTGAGAAATTGTAGAAGCAATTTGATAGTTGCTTCAAAGGAAACAAGGCAGGTTCCTATCCATCATATGGGGAAACAACTAAGAACTTGGAAAAAGAAGCATGAAGATTTGAAGGTTGATGAATGTGGGTTTGCCTTACAAGCCCAAAGTAGAATAAGTCAATGGTATATCGATGGTGGATTTTCAAAGCATAGGACTGGAGACAAAGACAAATTTTGTTAAATAGAACAAAAGAAAAATAAGGATCTATCACTTTTGGGAATGATAGCTTTGCCAAAATTATAGAGAAAGGCACAATTATCCTTGGAAGCAAAGTGCGGTGGAAGAAAATGTTTCACGTGTTGAAGATATGAAGTGTAATTTGCTAGGTGTTAGCCAAATGTGTGATCAAGGATACACACTTCTATTCAATTCAAAGGAATGTGAAATAAGAAAATAAGGATCATGGAAACTGGTTGCAACAACAATAACAAATCCAAAAAAAATATACATCATGATGAGATTGGAAAGGAAAGATGTTTCCTGGGAAAGGAAGATGAAAGTTAGGTTTGGCATAAGCGACTAGGGAATATACACTTTCACAATGTTTTCAAGATTAGCAAGAAGGGATCTGTAAGGGATATTCCTAAAATTACAAAGCCTTCAAATACTATATGCAAGTATTGTCAACATGGAAAGGAAACATGAGTTGGGTTCAAAACTAAGGAAAATTCCACAACAAAACTATTGGAAGTTGTACATACTTATTTATGTGGGCCAACAAGAACAAAAGGACTAGATGGTGAACAATATTTTATGTTGCTTGTTGATGACCACATAAGGATGAATTGGGTTTTTTTCTTAAAAAGAAGTCAAAATATTTTAAAATTTTCAGAATATTCAAGGAACTTGTTGAAAATGAAACCAATTTTTTTAATCAAATCCTTGAGATAATATAATGGAGGAGAACTTACTTCAATGAATTCAATTACAATCTCGAAGAACATGGAATAAGAAGACATTTCTCAATAGTTAGAACTCCTCAACAAAATGGAGTGGTTGAAATCAAGAAAAAGATTATGGAAGAGATGGCTAGAACTTTGTTGTATGAATCCAAGCTAAGTAATATCTTTTGGGTACAAGTTACATACAGTTATTCACATTTTGAACAGAAGATTACTTAGAAGTAACAATGTTAAAACTCCCTATGAATTATAGAAGGGAAGGCTAGCTAGTGTTAAGTGTTTCATAATATTTGAAAGAAAATACATAAAAAGGGATGACCAGATGCAAGGAAAGTTTGACTCCCAGACAGATGAAGGCATACATGTTGGTTACTCATGTAAAGTTAAATCATACAAGTGCTACATTATTAGACTCAACAAGATAGTATAAAGTGTTGGGAGTATGTTATATTCTTTCCACGACTAGCCCCACATTGTTTGTTGCGTTGGGTGCAACAGGGGGTTTTGAGGGGGGCAGTAGCCCCCCTCTACGGGGTATGGGGCAGTGCCCCAAGGAAATTATTTTTGGACCCTATATTAGATGGACAAACCTACCTATGGTTTTTTGTGTGGTTTTCGCACATGGTTTTGGGCATGATGGGTTTCTGCCCATGGTATTTTGTAGATCTGGTCAAGGGAACTATGATTATGCTCTAATCTAGGTTTAATGGATTGGGGTTTATGGATGCTTTGTAATGTATATATATGTATTGTAAAATTCAAAGGAATATAATGAAAAATCAATATGGTAGTCCCAGTTTTTGGATCGAGGGGCAAATATTTCTGTATATATGTTTTATGTTTTATGATCTCACCATTTTTTATTTTTTGTTTTTAGAATTCGTATGCATGTAATTTATGTACGGGGTTAAAACCTACAGAAAGCACTAATGCAAATTTTGATGAAACAAACTTGTTGAAGACCAAGAATGAAAGAAAAAATTCACACATCTTTGAAGAATAGGAAGAGGAAGAACCAAATAAAACTGAAGAAAAAGAAGAAGAGGAAGACCAAGAAGATAAGTAGTCAGGGGCAGAAAAAGAGGAAGCAAACAATTATAAAGATTTTCAAACACCTTCCAATAGACCTAAAATTTGGTACCATAAGAATCATCCACTAGAATAAATCATTGGGAAGAAAAGTGCAAGGGAATCTATCACTATTGTCCACAATTGAACCAAGTAACTTTGAGGAAGCTAGAAATGATGAACATTGGATCAAGGCCATGGAAGAAGAACTAAATCAAAATAATAAGAATGAGACATGGGAACTTGTTCCAAGGCCCAAGAAAAAAATGTGATTGGTACAAAATTGGTCTTCAAGAACAAAGTAAATGAAGATGGAAAGGTGACCAGAAACAAAGCAAGGCTAGTGTGCAAAGGGTATTCCCAAGTTGAAGGGATAGACTTTGAAGAAACTTTTACTCTGGTAGCCAGAATGGAAGTAATAATAATACTCTTGGCTTATGCATTCTCCAAAAATAATCAAAGCATTTCAGATGGATGTAAAATCAAAATTTCTTAATAGGGAGCTAGAAGAAGAAGTCTACATAAAACAACTAAAAGGATTCCTATTATCAAAATATGGAGACTATGCTTGTAGATTGAAAAAAGCCTTGTATGGACTTAAGCAATTCCCTAGAGCTTAGTACTAAATATTGGATACATATTTGCAACAAGGAACTAGAAGGGAAATGCAGATAATAATCTGTACATAAAGGAAGATCAAGGAAATATGGTCATCATTAAAGTATATGTTGATGGCATCGTCTTTGAAAGTGATGATGATAGAATAAGTCAGAACCTTACAAAATATATGCATAATGAATTTGAAATGTCTTTGATTGGGGAGTTGGATTTATTTTTGGGACTCCAAATATCTTAGCTAGATGGAGGTATTTTGATATCTCAAACCAAGTACATCAAAGAAATGTTAAAGAAGTTCAAAACGGAAGACTGCAAACTTGTGAGCAATCCTATGGTCACTCAATGCAAGTGAAGCAAAGAAGATGAACCCAAGGAATTGGGTAAAAGGATCTATAGAACAATGATTGGTAGCCTACTCTATGTGACAACTTCAAGGCCAAATGTAATGCAAGCATTTGGATAAGTTGCAATATTTCAAGCAACACCAAAGAAAACTCATGTTCTATCAGTAAAAAATATATACAAATATCTCAAAGGAACAACAAACTTTGTATTGTGGTATCCAAAAGGAAAGGAGTCGACACTAGTGTCTTACATAGATGTAGATCGGGCATGAAATATAGATGACAGAAGTACAAGTGGAGAAACCTTCTACTTGCAAAACTATTTAATATCTTGATTGAGAAAGAAGCAATCTTTTGTATCCTTGTCTACAAAAGAAGAAAAATATATTGCAGCAACAACATGTTGTACTCAGGTCCTCTAGTTGAAGAAAACATTGGAAGACATACAAGTAAAATATGATGAGCCTATTATGATACTTTGTGACAACACCAGTGTAATTCCAGTGATGCATTCCAAGACCAAGCATATTCCTATCAAGTTTCACTTTCTAAGGGAGAAAGTCATAGAAAACAATATAAAGCTATAGTATGTTGGGACAAAGGAACATATTGTAGACATCTTCGCCAAACCACTGCCCAGGGAGACATTTGAGTATATCAGACATAAAATGGGAGTAATTGCTTCTCCAAATTGATTCACATAATATTCAGGAAAGAATGAAAAGCGGAGAGACAGATTCAAGGGGGAGTAGCCTTTTCCATTGATATCAAAGGGGGAGACAAAGATCAAGAAGCATGAAGACAAGGGGAGCATGATAACAAGGGGAGTATGATGGTTTCTATTAATGAAAAAAGGGGATATTGTTGGAAGAAGTTGTCATTGATGTTAATGGTTGTTGAAATGAGACAAAAAGTTACATATTCAAACAAAAAAAGTTGACATTTTCTTTTTGGATTTTTTATGCTCCATTTAGTTACAAATATTTGAATGAATTTTTAATCCATTTACCTAGATAATATGAAAGCATATCATATATGTTTGGAATATTATTTTGAGACGTTTCCATTGGTATATTGCACTCCCTCTAACAAATTATGGTTGAGGAGAAATTATTTTTCCAGTATTCACTATACATTCTGCCAGGTGCATAGTCCAGTCCAACTAGTTGAAAAGTTAACCCAGTTTAGATCCTGAATGCACTATAAATAGGCATGAGAAGGAGAATCTAAATTTACTCACTCAAGCAAGTTCACATCTATTTGAACCCTAGTCAATAAAAGGAGGAGTTATGAGGTTCATGCCTCATGAACCAGAAGTGAAGAGGAGTTGATTTGGAGAGACTTTATGGGGCATGATTTTTGGCACATTTTTGAAGGGCTTGTGGCTTATTTTGAAATCTTTTTTGTAATGATTTTTGCAGACATGTTCTTGAGGGCCAAATTTTGTCCCCTTTCAAGGTAAAATTTCATATCTGTGTAGAGGGTTGAATTCTAGTGTGGAAGGTTGAGTTTGAAGCCTATCCTAAGAGTAGTGACCTATCCCAGTTCAGGTGGAATTTAGGACCTGAAGTTCTATTACAAATATGCTTGAACTTGAGCTTGTTTTGAGGGCCAAATCATGGTGTGTTTGAAAGTGATTGTTAGGTATGTTTTGAAGATATAACACTATCCTCTCTTGAGGAGGTTGAACTCTATAGAGGAGGCATAGTTCTAGATGTCGAGTTTTGTTAATAAGGAGTTCGAGTTCAAGGATCATTTGTTGAGGGAAGTTTTGTTTCTAAGAAGTTTGTGTTTAGTAAGTTGAGTGCATGTGTGAAGGAAAGAGGAGAAACTTTTAGAAGCAAAGGTTTTCTTTGACTAATATTGACTCTTGTACAAGCTTTGGTATTGATCATTTAGGGATTTTGTGCTTCCTTTCAGTTGGTGCTGATAAATTTGAATGTACTCTTTATTTATATGAGGAAACAAAATGTGGTTTTTACATAAAAAATACTGAGTTTTGCATATTTATGTGCTTTTGTTTATACCAATGGATGCATTTACATGTTTTTGAATTTAAAAATTGATAACACTAATTCACTCCCTCCTCTCAGTATTGTCGAATATTCTGATAACACTCTCTGGTAATGGCCCAATTCTTGCAACCAAAACTAACCTACAGTAAATATATCACTTATTACCACTACTACTATTGTTAATACTCTAACCTATTTATCCTAAATACCTATTACTAAATCTATCTAATTTTAACTTCTCTTGGGTTGGTGTTTTGTAATACTTGTTGTTACCAATAGGAAGGCGGGAAAGAACTACCCAAAAGCATGTTTCTTAAGAAACTACAAATATTTAAACAATAGTATTCCATGACTAATATGTGGGCTCAACTAGGCCACATAATGAAATAGACGCTAATGATAAAGCATAAAAGGAATATGGGTTTTGTTATTTTATGTTTTATTAATTGTAAATTGTAAATTATATTCTTAAAAAAAACAAAAAGTCTATCTATATCACTAGTGATAATACAATTCAATTTCAAGAATGAACATTAGATAGAAAGATAATCATTTTAAGTAATAAAAATAATGTGAACATAAGCAAATCAATAAGCCCAAATACTTATTTTAAATTATATAATTAAAATGAGTATATTAATACTCACAAAAATGAAACAATTAATTAAATATTGATTTTGTATTCAACTAAAATCATATATGCATATAATAGTATATCACATATTGGATTTGTTAAACAAAAAAGACTTTTTGAAAATATCCTTGGGTCTTCAAAACCCATTAAAATAGCTTATATATAATATCAATTTCCTTTGAATACAAATTTGTCCAATTGAACATTTTCTTATTGGAAAGAGTCATATATATAAAAACTAGTTTCCTAACAAACCAATATTGCTTGTTGTTTTAATCAAACTATTTATTAAATATCTACAACAAAAAATCTTTGTGTATAGAAAATCTATAGAATAGGTGAAATCAAGCTCTTAAATTAAAAGTTTCATTTTTAAATCCATTGTTGAGGATGTTTTGATTAGCCATTAGTTGAGTTCTCCTTCAACAGAATTAGATCTGCTCCAATTTTCAAGGGATTTGTCTTCGTCCTTTTCTTTTTTCTCATTTTACATGCATAGAAAGATTTAGCAAATGTAAGAATTCAAGAAATTAAGAAATTTTTGCAACATACTAATCAGCATAACTAAAATCTAGCAAAACTTTGTTGTAAATTGATTCAACTTGCTAAATTGGGTTAAACTTTGCTTGTTAACCTTCTATGGGTATCTGGGGTCCAAGATTTCTCCAATAATAGGCTAGATTCCAAATATCATCTTAATCATCCCTTAAAAATTATTAATTTCCTTAATTAGCATAATTTGATGATTAAGCAATCTTAAAACCAAATGTGGTCATCTGGTGGTGCGAGAGATGTAAAGCATTGTTTTTCTAAGGAGGTACTAGATGGGAAGATTCATGATTAAGTGTTAATTAATTGTGATTAATTAAGCCTTAATTTAGTTATTAATTTGGAAGATTTATATAGAGAATGAAGAAAGAATAGAAATAGACCAAATTAAGTAAATAAGAAGGAGGTGGTGGTAAATTCTATAATTATTTTAATAATTTAACATTATATATATATATAATATAATAAATTAATTTATTTATACATTTATCAAAATGAACAATACTGTTAAAAACACTGACGTGCGAATACATCACATAAAAAAGTATTGGAGAAATACATGAAGTGTGAACCCATCGCATAAAAAGTATTGGAAAATCATATATGGTATGACAAATCACATTTTCACAATTCGCAAAATCTAATGAATATTCTACAGATCACTTCAACTAATTAAAATATTTCAAATTCAATATAAAGTCAGGGGATACAAAATCAGTGGATTAAGAACCATCAAAATAAATAATATACAAAAGAAAAAGAATAAAATATAAGTGGAAAATGAAATAATTAATTCAGGCTATCATTACATCTGATTTTAAAAAATTGGCAGTGTAGGATATTGTACTCGACAGATTAAACTTTTTTCCTGAATATTTCATACGTAAAAAATTTCAAAAATAAGATAAATCAACACACTTAAAAAGAATTAGTTTGCCAAATTAACTACACCAAATTATGTTTTTCAACGAAAACAGTTGCACCAAAAAAATCAATCTCAATAGCAGAAAGGGATTCAAACACATACCAGATCCAAGCATTCTACTGCATATGCATATTCTCAAAACATTTGCACCCCATCCAATGTTTCTCAGGATGTGGGTGTAGTCCCTATCATCATCTAACTGAACCAAAAATGCAAATACTGCATTCAGATTTTCAAAAATGATCGCATAGGTTTCCCCAGATTTCAATCTATCCCCTGCTAATACTGCATAAAAAAAACTAATAACTAAGAGACTATTCATCTACCAAAATTATCATGAACTACACAGTTCAGAGCTGACAAATGCATGCAATTAATGTAGGCGCAGATCCTTGCTACTTCGTGGATACCATCGCTGGTCCATTGGTAGCATGGTTGGCAGTGGGATTGAGCTCATCCCAAGCTTCAATCCAAGTGACCATTGCATCTGCCAGCTTCTGGAAATATGGATCTACTACTCCAAGTTTCTCCCTTACCTGCTTTGACAACTCAATGTAGCATTGTTGCACAGAAGTACATTCTTTTGGAAGTGTAACAGCTTGGAAAAATGGAATGATGTCCTCCTGCCAAAATATTCCCTTGTACTCTTTCTTCAAATTAACAAAAGGGTTACTGGCCTTGCTGTGCCAAATGTATGGCAGCCCTGTCTTCACTCCCAATCCCAAGTGGTCGCAGATCACCTTGACACACCATCCTGCCCACATATCGTCATAACGACAAAATAGGCTGCCCATCACCCATCAAGCCAAAATACATTGCAGGCCCGATCAAGTCCCGATTGAAGGCCAAATTCATGCCACACATGGGGAAAAGAGCACCCTTTGGTATTGTTAAAACTGCATCAACATACCTGGTATTGCGTTCTGAAGGCTTGACAAGCTGAGTGGGGGCATCGTAGTCAGGGATATTCATCCAGAGGCCGTGAGAAACTGCAGTGGGTGTTCCATGGCGAAGGCTGAAGGGGTACCCACGAACAAAATCTGCGCCCTCTCTGTATGGATCATATAGTGTATTGAAAAAGAATGGAGTTGAGGGGGAAAGCAAATTCGTAATGTGCTGCTGGAGAGCATTGATGTCGTTGTCGGAGGGATCCTTGGCAACAAAGCAGTCATCATCAATTGTAAAGATGTATTTTTTCTTGGAGACCATGTAGCCGAAACAACGACAAGCACTGTCCTTGAAGGAGATGCAGGAGGCCTTGGGTCCGAGGATCCTGTTGATATCGTTTCTGTTGTAGAGTTCATAGTCGAAACCCTTGGGCACTGTGATGGTCTTCGATGGTTCGCCATCCTGCATAATGATGAGGTGATAGGGCTCAAAGAATGGCCTCCACATTTCCAGGAAATCCAAGTTCCGGATCGTGGGTATCACTATGTCTAGCTCGTCCTTCAAGATCGGGGTCACAGAACTCGGACCTGCCATTGTTACTTGATCAACTGTTCTAATTTCCAAAAACAAAATGAGCAATGATAGAAACTGAAACCCACGGAGCTGAAAAACGAAGAAACGAAATGCACACAACCCAATCTTGCACAATCAGAAGGACTCTTCAATTGAATTGGTTATCTCTCGGTCTATATATATAGGTATGAAAGAGGTGTCCCGAGAGGGGATCATCAAGCGATTTGTGATTGTGAAGAGATTTGTTACATGGGGATTCAAACCCTTCCCCAATCTCTCGAAACCGGTAGTTGGATTCTGGCAGCTCGAATTTCGAAAGGAAGGGTGTCATAACTTACATGTCGTCCTAGACTCAACTCCTATGGGTGTCAACGTGTTATATCTCGTGGTGAACATTAACTTCGTGTCATATCTGGTGGTGAACATTAACTTCGTGTCATATCTGGTGGTGCATATTAACTTGGTGGGTTTAATGGAACACTTTGCGTAATGGCCTTTTACAAAACCAGAAAATATCCGTAAAAGATTTGACTTAAATTTAGTAAAATTTTTGGGAAATTTAAGTTATAGTTGTTAAGTTTTAGGAATTTGGGTGCCCAAAAGTTTTTGTTGGCGTTGGATCCATTTCCATTATTAAAAAAAATGATTTAAACAGTCTTATAATTAAACATTTTGAAAAAGAAAAAGAAATCATTGGATTCCTACTAAAAATAGCTTTCTCAGCGAAATTGTAGTGTGGATAGACAATGCCTTTTACAACTATCCTTAACATAAAGCCCTGTTCTGTCTACTTTTTTACAACTATCCATGTTACTTGTTAACATAAAGCCCTCTTGATTAAGTGTCGTGGTCATATTCCAATTAAAATATTTTAATTGTAATGGTTAAGGGTACTCATAGCGAAAAGTTGTGCATGTGGATCTTAGATTGTTTTTTCCAATTTGTTTTGGGTTATTGAAGAGTGTATTACGAGCTTAGATTCATCTGTAACTCTGGTTCTATAAACTACCGAGAGTGAAAGTTGTGCATGTGGATCTTAGATTGTTTTTTTTTTCCAATTTGTTTTGGGTTATTGAAGAGTATAAAATGAGAGATGGTTTTTGGGCATGTTGTATTGAAGCCACAATATTGACCCATTGTATTGTAATAAAGCCTATTTACAAGTTCATAATATCTCTGGTAAAGTCAGCGGCCATGGTTAAAAATATTATTATATTGTAAATAAAATCGATCTTAACTTATAAAAAATTAATTTTATTACTTTTAACTTTTTAAGGACACTACAACATCTCTCCATATTGGGCTCGATATTACTTTTAACCTTTTATTATTATTTAATTGAGCCGACATATAAATTTTTAAAAATCGTACATAAACATATCTCCCCTATACTAGATCCCTCTTGACACAATAACACAGCTATATAA
>APFE030662816.1:0-21134 GCA_000404065.3 Pinus taeda
GTGGTTCATCCCCAAATAGCAACTGGTACAATGGGATGATGAGAGATTCAATGATTACATCTATGATACCTTTGTATGTCATGTCCAAGAAAACTTTGTAATGGCAGTGCACGGGTTCGGCTACTAATGAGTCCCAGTTGTAGCTATAGTGCTCCAAGTAACATATTGAGCAGACAATGTCGAGGAGGTATGAAGAAATATAGAATAGTGGAGGCTATTCCAGTTGTGGTAGCTTGGTTGTAACTATGTTCATTGTCAAGGATGATGAGAACATGCATTTCGAGTGAAAAATAGTTCCTCGAGTGTCAACGAAAAACATGAGGGGGACCCAAGTGCCCTAAAAAGCGTTTCAGTCTACCTTTCCATATAATCGGCACATCATTTCAACAATTAACTAATATACATTGTGCAATCCCTCTCTCTTGTATGCCTAATATGTTCTAACCTGGAACATTGATGGGTCTTGCGACCATTCCCTTACAATGTCCTTCAAAGAGCCACCTAGTATTAAAAACCTCTTATCTCTCAGGGAGTCTATAGTAGTTGTGGATGTCTGCAAGGGAGATAGGGGCTATCGGTGCCCCAACATGATCCCTGATCATCCATGAATACATATTTGTACTTTGCAAAATCCATTAAATAGTTTTTGTGCATGGAAAGATTGTCGGTTATGTTGGTACCTTGTGTAACCTTGATATTTTGATGTTTATGTATACTGGAAAATCCTCCTAGGTTTCCAGAATGTCTGATTTCAGAAACTCCTCATAGATGATTTATCACGAGAGCCTCGTGGTTTTAATGATGTTGCAAGTTGTGTCCCCATATAATGGTGGCTCCTCATCTTGGTCGACCTACCATGACCCGCTTCCTCGGTCACTACGAGCGACCTTAGTGGTAAGGGGAGCCATTTCTTCTTCGAAGGAAGAGATGGATATGCACTCGAGATCCATGTCATATGGAATGTCGAAAATATGATCCCACGATGAGAGATATGACATGAAAATCAAGTAAAACTTCCAAATAAAATGAGATTCAACAGGTGGTAAGATAGTCATAGGGGAGGCAGGTTGCAAGGTCGCAAGGATAGAATTGCTACTATGAGACTTCTTGTATAGGTTGTAGATTGATTGGGGTCATATATTGGTAGGGGTCACAAAGTCACATGTTTGGTTGATTGGGACGCAGGGTCGCAAGTCACAAGGTTTCATTGGGGTGAAGACGCAAGTCGTGTGAAAAGAGATATCACGGTCTCAAGCCACATGACTTAGGTTTCCAGAGGATCAAGGAAAAAAATTTATGGCTTTAGGAGGTCTAGGATTCTTCTAGGTAAGTAGGCTTAGGCTTGTTAGTGAAAACCAAGAAGGTTAAGGTCGCAAAATGGCCAAGGCCTCGGTCGAGTAAGAGTGGAATTTGCAAGGGAAAATTCTTTTGGGAAATGAGGTGAAATATCCAAGTAACATGGGCTAAAACTCCCAAGGTATGGAATGCAGAAGGTTATGGATGCAGAAAAAGACACCTGGAAGCAAATCATGATTACTAGGAAGGCAAAAGGTCACTTACATGGAGCAAAACACGTGCATGGACAAGTCGCATACCTTCCTTACCTTTTGTGCGACCAAAGGAGCAATTATAATGAGTCTGGGTGACCTTCCCTCATATAACTTTGGCCATACATGCAAGGTCGCATCGGTCTGACATGCGACCTTGTGGCCTATGTGACCTTGCGGCCTATGAGACCTTGCGACCAGGTAGTCACAAGGTCGCAAGGGTTGCATGGTCAGGTTCATGGGTGAGTGAGGTATGTGCGATCTTGTGACAATCTAGTCATGAGGTTGTAATGATCACATGGTTGCATCAATGTAGAAGAGAGATAGAAGCAACCTCGTGACCCATGCGATTAGTGAGTCGCACAGGTTGCAACAGTCACAAGGTTTAGACTTACTTGCATTCTAAAACCATGACTGACTGAATTTAGGTAGGAACTAATGACTTAGCTTTACATCATTGAAAGCTTATAATTTTATGAGGTTCTTCGAGATTGGTAAACTCTTTGAGGAGATCCTATTGGCACCGAACGCTCTGCATGATACATGCACATGAAATATCTTATGGTTTCCATATTTTTGGAGGGGTGGTTGTAGCAGCTACAACAATTGGCGATTCCCTAGGAGACTCCAGGAGCTTTGACACCTTCTGGCCTAGCTTAAGGGGACTTAAATAAGTATTTATTTATTGAGTTATGGGTCCCATTGATGGTATTCAAGCCTCTCCTTTGAACTGGTTGGCTTTCCCATCTTGCCAAAAATGGTCTTTATCACACAAGTTAGGGTGCTACCTCTCATTGTCCTGGGAAGGAAAAGGGAACATCAAGTTATGATAGGAGCTTGAAATTTTTTCAGTGTAGTGGTCATGGTACTCTAGTGTTGAACCACTGCCAACGAGCTTCAAAAGTACCCCAACAAGGTCACTACCTAGAAATCTCAAATGTTGCTCCACTGCCAACGAGCCTAGTTAGTACCCTAGAGGAGTTTTTCCCTCACATTTTTGTGCTAGAGACCTTTCTCGGTCCTTTAGCCCTTATTATGAATGGATGGATGTGCTCATTGGCACTTATTTTTCTACTTTTATGTGCACTTTTTTGATGGTGGCTTAAAGCCTGGGTGGACAAGGGATCCTGACTTATTTGACTTGGAAAGAGGTTGCTTCTAGTTTTTTAAAGACCTTATTGTTTTCCCGAAATATATGTATGCACCAAAGGTTTCTTCAGTCTCTCATTCCTTCCTAGTACTAGGGGTGAGCTAGAACTATTCAAAAGTTATCAGCCATGTAAGTGGCTGGAACAGAGTGATGCAAAGAGGAATGGAGGCTGTGTGTACCATCGAGTTCCCCACTACTCCCAATCTGGCACACTAGATCTTTCTTCCGTAACTTAAGTCTCGGTGAGCAAATGGTTCTATAGAGCATGTACGGGAACCAATGTGTAGGGTCATTCTAACCTCTACCTACCATCTCAAACATATTTTTTAAGGAAATGAAACAACAAAATATACTTAAAGGAAAATGATGACTAGCTAGGAAAATAAATATAAGGCTATGGTACAATATCAGGCTAACAACCTTGGGGCCGCTAGGTGAAATAAAACTTAATGTCTTGGACATTCACATGGAGAGATTCTAGTCACCCTCCTAGGGTTTGTAACTTGAAGCTATGTTGGGAAATTTTATCTTTGATCTGGAAGGGGCTAATCCACAAAGCTTGGAACTTCATGTGTTTTCCCCTATCTTCGTGGGCCTGATCCCATTTAAGAACTAGTTCATCCACATTAAACTCACATGACCCTACAGATTTCTTGTCAAACCACATCTTAATATTGTTTTGATGAATCGGAAATTTCTCTTTAGTCTTCAGTTTTAATATGATACTGATTTTGAAAGAAAATTCATTCAGTTTTAAAGAGAAAATATGTAGCATTATCAAAGACAAGTGAGGTTGGAGCACTTAACCTAGCTATTATGTACTTAATAATGAAAGATATTACCTCATCATCATTAACCTTTCCGCAATGGTCTGTCCTCCACCCACCGGGTGAAATAGTTGGTGGTATTAGTATATACCTATGATGTTTTGATGAGTTTGGCATGATCTCACCTATGAAATCCAACCGTCGTTGCTAAGAAGCTTACTCAACTACTATGGGTTGGAGTGGAGCAGGTGATATTGCTTGCCTACTTGTGTGCTTCTAGCATATGGGATGCTTCTGAGCATAGGCATGTGCGTCCTTGAACAATGTGGGCGAGTAGAAACCTGCCCGCATGAACTTATGGACCGTCATATCGACTGCAAAGTGGCCTCCTACAGGTCCATCATGTAGATCTTTCAGCACTCATTGATCCTCCTCTTATTCTAAACATCTTAGTAGTATGATGAGGTGGTGCTTTCTGAAAAGGTTTCCTTGAACCATTTTATATGCGGCAGCCTTAAGCCTCATTGCTCTCTTATATTTGGAAGACATAGTCTCGGGTAGAGATCCTTACACTAGATATTGCATTAAAAGAGTACCATGAAGAGGATTCATGCGGGCTGAGGAGTTCATTCTGGTATGTTTCAATTCCATGTTCTGACCCTTCTATCTCGAGGACCGGTTGATCACACTCTATATTTATTTTTATCAGCCACCTCAGCGGTTAGTTTACAGAGCCTATGGCCTTTCATGGTGTGGGAGGGCTTGAACCCCAAATCATATTCTAGGAGGGAGGTCATCTAGTTGGCTCTCCTCTCACCCAGTTCCTGTTGCATGAAGAGGAGTCTGATGGCGGGGTGTGGATCCTTTACTATGACGCGATTTTTTAGGATGTATGGTATGAAGTATTTCACCACTTTGTAGACTATGTATGCCTGCTTATGAATCTTCAGGTAATTTATATTTGCACCTTGGAGCATTGTAGTCATGAAGGATATAGGTCGTTCGTTGTGGTACCCCAATAGAATCACTACCTAGAATTATCAAATGTTTCTCCACTGCAAGTAAGCCTAGTCAGTACCCCAGTGGAGTCGTTGCCTCACCTCTTTCTACGAGAAGCCTTTCTCAGTGCTTTAGCCCTTATTATGAATGTATGGACGTGCTCATTGGCACTTGATTTTCTATTCTTATGTGCACTTATTTGATGGTGGCTTAAAGCCTAGGCGAACGAGGGATCTTGACTTATTTGACTTGTAAAGAGGTTATTTGTGGTTTTTCAGAGACCTTATTGTTTTCCCGAAATATATGTATGCTGAAAAGGTTTCTTTAATCTCCCCTTCCTTCCTGGTACTAGGGGTGAGCTAGAAAAATTCACAAATTATTTGCCATGTAAGCAGCTGGAACAAGGTGACACAAACGGGAACGAAGGCTACATGTCTCGTCGAGTTCCCCACTACTTCCAACCTGACACACTAGATTTCTTTTTCCATAACGTAAGTCTCAGTCAGAAAACGGTTCTGTAGAGCATCTACAGGAGCCAATCCACAAAGCTTGGAACTTCATGTTTTTTCCCCTATCCTCATGGGCCCGATCCCATTCAAGAACTAGATCATCCACATTAAACTTGCATGACCACGCAGATTTCTTGCCAAACCACATCTTAATCTAGGCTTGATGAATGGGAAATTTCTCTTTAGTCTTTAGTTTTAATACGATACTATTTTTGAAAGAAAATTCATACAGTTTTAAAGACAAAAAATATGTAGAATTATAAAAAACAAGTGAGGTTGGAACACTGAACCTAGATATTATGTAATGATTAATGAAATATATTACCTCATCATCGCTAACCTTCTGCAATGGACTGTCCTCTACCCATCGAGTGAAGTAGTTGGTGGCTATAAGTATATACATGTGTTGTTTTTATGAGTTCAACATGATTTCACCTACCCCCATTGCTGAAAAGGTTCCTTAACTACTATGGGTTGGAGTGGAGTGGGTGATCTAGCTTGCATACTTGTGTGCTTCTAGCATATGGGACATTTCCGAGCATAGGAATGTGTGTCCTTCAAGAATGTGGGAGAGTAGAAAGCTACCGACATGATCTTATGGGTCGTGGTTTCTACTACATAGCGACCTCCTGCAAGACCATCATGTAGATCTTTGAGCACTCGTTGAGCCTCATCTTATTCTAAACATCTTAGTAGTATGCTGAGGTGGTGTTTCTGAAAAGGCTTTCTTGAACCATTTGATATGAGGCAGCCTTAAGCTTTAGGACTCCCTTCGGTTTGGCGCACATGGTCTCGAGTAGAGATCCTTGCACTGGGTATTTCCTTAAAATAGTACCATGAAGAGGAGTTGTGTGGGTTGAGGAGTTCATTATGGTACATTTAAATTTCATATTCCCACCCTTCTATCTCCATGATCGGTCAATCGAACTTTGTATTTTGTTGATCACCCACCTCGGTGGTTAGTTTACAGATCTTGTACCCTTTCACGGTGTGGGAGGACTTGAACTCCAAATCATATTCTAGGAGGGAGGTCATCTAGTTGGCTCTCCCCTCACCTAGTTACTGTTGCATGAAGAGGAATCTAATGGCGGGGTGTGGAACCATTACTCTGACACGGTTTTTTAGGATGTATAGTATGAAGTGTTTCATGGCTTTGTAGACTTTGTATGCCTCCTTACGAATGTTCAAGTAATTTATCTTTGCACCTTGGAGAATTGTAGTCACGAAGGATAGATGTCATTCATAGTGGTCGTAATCCTTTTGTTTTAGGAGCAGGACCAATGACGGGTTTGGGGTAAAAGTGTACAATATAAAGTCCTTTCCGAAATCTGGGTTGGAGAGGGAAGGATCCTCCACGATTATTCTTTTAATGAATTCAAAAGATTCCTTTTCTTCTCGATTCCATTTGAATATTGCATCCTTTTTATCATATCCAATAAAAGTTAGACAATTTGCGCAAAATCTAAAATAAATTTGTGAAGAAAATTATATTTTTTGAGGAAATATTGCGTACCTTTCTTGGTGCTTGGTCAGGGGATTTGTGCTATAGCTCTTACATGGTCATGATCTACAGTGATTTGATTCTTGGTGATGATGTGAAAAAGGCAGTTTCCTTCGAAAACTGTGAATATGCTCTTCTTACGGTTGGGGGAGATTCCATATTTCTGACATCTTTAAAAAATCTACTTCGAATGTTGGAGTTGATCACCCCTTTTCTTTCAGAAAATGGTGACATCGTCTAGGTAGACCACCATGCTTTGACCCATGACACCTTGTATGGAGATATCCATTGCTCTTTGGAAGGTTACCCCAACATTTATTAGCTCGAAAGGCATATGTTGAAGTGCAAATGTCCCCCACTTTGTTCAGAATGTTTTTTTGATCTGATTGGGTTCAACTACTAGGAGCTAATTGTAACCAGAGAAGCCATCTAACAAGGAGAATAGTTTGCATCCCGAGACAATTTGGAGGTTTTTCTAGATGGAGGGGATAGGGTAGTTTTCTTTAACTGAGGCCTCGTTGAGGTTTCATAAATCAATGCACATATGTATCTCTCCATATTTCTTTCGTACTAGCACTAGATTGGATACCCATGTAGAGTGCCTGATCTTGAATATGATGTGAGCATCCAACAATTTCTTGAGTTCCGTTTGGATGAGGGGTTCTAATGTGGGTTGCACCTTCCTCTTGGGTTTCCAGATTGTTTAATTTTGAAAACTCCTCATAGATGTTGTACCGGGAGAGCCTTGTGGTTTTAATAATTTTGCAAGGTATGTCCCCAAAGAAGGGTGGCTTCTCGTCTTGGTCAACCTCCCATGACCCACTTCCTAAGCCTCTGTGAGCAGCCTTAGTGGTCGGGGATCCATTTCATCCTCAAAGTAAGAGATGGATATGCACTCAAGGTCCACAACGCTTGAAATGTAAAAAATACAATCCCACGATGAGAGAGACGACATGAAATCAAGTAAAACTGCAAAATAAAAGAAGATTTAGGAGGTGGTAAGATAGTCGTAGGGGAGGCAAGTGGCAAGGTCGCAAGGATAAAAATGCGACTAAGTGACTTGTAGTATAGGTCATAGATTAATAGAGCTCATATATTAGTGGGGGTCACAAAGTCACACGTTTGGTTGATGGGGTAGTATGGTCACAAGTCACAAGTCAATGGAGGACACAGGGTTGCAAGTCACACGGTTACGTCGTGGCAATGTCACAAGTCACAAAGTTGCGTGAAAAGAGATATTGTGGTCTCAAGCCACATGATAGGTTTTAAGAGGATCAAGGAAAAAAATTTGTGGCTTTATGAGGTCTAGGATTCTTCAGGGAATTAGGTTTACGCTTACCAGTGAAAACTTGGAAGGTTAAGGTCGAAAAATGGGCAAAATCTGGGTCAAGGAAGAGTGGAATTAGCAAGGGAAACTACTTTTGGGAAATGAGGTGAAAACGAAAAGTTAGATGGGCTAATACTCTTAGGGCATGGGATGCAGAAGGATAGGGATGCAGGCAAAGACACCTGGGAAAATAATCATGATTACTAGGAAGGTGAAAGGTCAGTTACCTGGCGTAAAACACATGGCCAAGTCACAAGCCTTCCTCACCTTCTGTATGACCAAACGAGAAGTTATAATGAGAATGGGCAACCTTGCCTTATATAACTTTGGTCACTCATGCAAGGTTGCATGGGTATGACATGCGACTTTGCAACCTATGCAACCTTGTGACCACATAGTCGCAACGTCGCAAGGGTTGAATGGTTGCGTTCATGAGTGAGTGAGGTATGTGCGACCTTGCAACCATCCAGCCACGAGGTCACAATGGTCACATGGTCACATTGATGTCCAAGAGAGATAGATGTGACCTCGTGACCTATGCGACTAGTGAATCGCACAGGTCGCATCAGTCGCAAGATTTAGACTTACATCCATTATGTAACTACGATCGACCAACCTTAGGTAGTAACTAGTGACTTAGCTTTACAAAGTTGAAATTATAGAATTTTACGAGGTTCTTCAAGATTGGTGAACTCTTTGAGGAGATCCTAGTGGTGTCGGTGGCTTTGCATGATACAGGGGCTCCGAAAATTTTAGTGTTTTGATATTTTTGAAGGGGTTATTGTAGTAACTACAACAATTGGCGATTCCCTGGGAGACTCCAGGACCTCTGACGCCTTCTAGCCTAGATCAAGGGGACTTAAATAAGTATTTATTTATGGAGATTTGGGTCCCACTAATGGTATTTGGTTCTCTCCTTTGAACCGGTTGGCTTTCCCATCTTTCCAAAAATGGTCATTATCACACAAGCTAGGGTACTACCTGTTGCTATCCTGGGAAGGAAAAGGAAACTTGAAGTTATAATATGAGCTTGAAATTTTTTCAATATAGCAGTCATGGTACTCTAGTGTTGCCCCAATGCCAGCAAGCCTGAAAAGTACCCCAATGGAGTCTAGAAATCTTAAATGTTTCCCCACTGCGAGTAACCCTGGTCAATACACTGGTGGAGTCGTTGCCTCACCTCTTTGTGTGGGAAGCCTTTCTCGATCATTTAGCCCTTATTATGAATGAATGGATGTGCTCATTAGCACCTATTTGTATATTATTCTCTGCACTTATTTGATGGTTGCTTAAAGCCTGGGCGGATGAGGGATCCTGAATTATTTGACTTGGAAAGAGGTTGTTTCTGGTTTTTCAGACACCTTATTGTTTTCCTGAAATATATGTATGGTCAAAAGGTTTCTTAAGTCTCCCCTTCCTTCATAGTACTAGGGGTGATCTAGAACAATTGACAAGTTATGAGCCATCTAAGCATATGGAACAGACCGATGCAAACAGGAACGAAGGTTGTGTGTACCTTCGAGTTCCCCACTAATGCTAATCTGGCACACTAGATTATTTTCTGCAACTTAATTCTTGTTTAAAAATAGTTTTGTAGAACATCTATGGGAACCAATGTGTAGGGTCATTATATCCTCTACCTACCATCTCAAACTTATCCTGAAGGGAAATGAAACAACAAACTATACTGAAAGGAAAGCGACGACTATCTAGGAAAACAAAAATCAGGTTATGGAAGAATATGGGGCTACCAATCTTGGGGCCACTAGGTGAAATAGAACTTCAGGTCTTGGTCATTCACACAGAGGGGTTCTACTCACCCTCCCGAGGTTTGCAACTTGAATATGTGTTGGCCAATTTTCTCTTTGATCTGGAAGGGGCCAATCCACAAATCTTGGAACTTCATATGCTTTCCCCTATCTTCGTGGGCCCAATCCCATTTAAAAACTAGATCTCCCACATTAAACTCGCATGACCTTGTATATTTCTTGTCAAACCATGTCCTAATCTGGGCTTGATAAATGAGAAATTTCTCTTTAGTCTGTAGTCTCTCCTCTTCCAACCTCACAAGGGTATTGATACGGCTTTGAATGGCAGGGCACGGGGAGCCTTGAGACACTTGGATTAGTTTGAGGGCTACGAGGTATAGGTTAGGTGGCATGATGGCTTCTTTTCCGTAAACTAGGAAGTAGTGGAATGTACCAACAGATGGTTTGGGGGTAACCCAGTCGGACCAAAGGTTGTCACTGAGTGCATTGTGCCAATTGCTTTAATGAGAAAGCAAGGTTTTATTGAGGATGCAAATGAGCTTTTTATTGGTTGATTCTACTAGGCCATTACCCTGAGGGTAGTAGTTGGTTGAATGTTTTAACATGATACTATTTTCGAAAAAAAATCATACAGTTTTAAAGACAAAAAATATGTAGCATTATTAAAGACAAGTGAGGTTGGAACACTGAACCTAGCAATGATGTACTGATTAATGAAATATATTACCTCGTCATTGTTAACCTTCTGTAATGGACTTTCCTCTACCTGCCTGGTGAAATAGTCGGTGGCTATAAGTATATACCTGTTTTTTTTTATGAGTTTGACATGATCTCACCTATGATATCCAACCCCCATTTCTAAAAAGGCTCCTCAACTGCTAAGGGTTGGAGTGGAGCAGGTGATCTCGCTTGCCTACTTGCATGCTTATGGCATATGGGACATTTCTGAGCATAGGCATCTGTGCCCCTGAACAATGTGGGTTAGTATAAACCTGCCCGCATGATCTTATGGCCCACGGTGTCGATTGCATAGTGACCTCCTGCAGGTCCATCATGTAGATCTTTCAACACTTGTTGAGCCTCATCGTATTGTAAACATCTTAGTAGTACGCAGAGGTGGTGCTTTTTGAAAAGTTTTCCTTGAACCATTTGAAATGAGGTTGTCTTAAGCCCAACGACTCTCTTCTGTTTGGTGGATGTGGTCTTGGGTAGAGATGCTTGCACTAGGTATTGCCTTAAATCAGAGTACCATGAAGAGGAGTCATGTGGGACGAGAAGTTCATTTTGATACATTTTTATTTCATGTTCCCACCATTCTTTCTTTGGGACTAGTTGATTAGACTCTATATTTTTTTTATCAGCTGCCTTGACGTCTAGTTTGCAGAACCCGTGCCCTTTCATAGTGTGGGAGGGCTTGAACTCCAAATCGTATTCTAGGTAGGAAGTCATCTAGTTGGCTCTCCTCTCACCTAGTTCCTATTGCATGAAGAGGGATACGATGGTGGGGTGTGGAAGCATTACTGTGACGCGGTTTGAAGTGTTTCACCACTTTGTAGACTATGTATTCTTGCTTATGAATGTTTAGTAATTTATCTCTGCACCTTGGAGCCTTGTAGTCATGAAGGACATAGGTCATTCGTCATCGTCGCAATTCTTTTGTGTGAGGATCACGGCCAATGACAAGTCTGAGGAGAAAGAGTATAATATAAAGTCCTTGTTGAACTCCGCGTTGGAGAGTGAGGAGAATCCACGATTATTATTTTAATGCGATTAAAAGATTACCTTCCATCTATATTCTATTTGAATAATGCATCCTTTTTTATCATATTCTGTAAAGGTTTGACAATTTGTGCAAAATCTGAAATAAATTTGCAAAGAAAATTAATTTTTCGAAGGAAATATTACATACATTTTTTGGTGCTCACCTAAGGGATCTATGCTATAGCTCTTTCACATTCAGGATTTATGGTGATTCCATTCTTTGTGATTATATGACCAAGCAAGTTACTTTTGAAAACTGCAAATATACTCTTCATAGGGTTGAGGGAGATTCCATATTTCTGACATATTTTGAAAATATTCTTCAAATGGTGACATCATCTAGGTAGACCACCACACCTTGAATCATAAGACCTTGCAAGGTGATATCCATTTCTCTCTGGAAGGTTGCCCCAGTATTTATTAGCCTGAAATTCATACGATGAAATGAAAATGTCCCCCACCTTGTTTGGAATGTTGTTTTGATCCAATCAGGTTCAGCTACGAGGACTTTATTGTAACCAAAGAAGCCATCTAACATGGAGAAAACTTTGTATCTTGATATGGTTTGGACGATCTACTCCATGAAGGGGATAGGGTAGTTGTCTTTATCTGATGCCTGGTTGAGGTTCTGTAAATCTACACATAGATGTATCTCCCCAGATTTCTTTGGTACTAGCACCAGTTTGAATATCCATGTAGAGTGTCTAACCTTCAAGATGATGCGAGCATCTAACAATTTCTTGAGTTCCTTTTGGATGAGGGGTTCTACTATAGGATGCACCTTCCTCAATCCTTGCTGAAACAGTTTGGCCCCTTATTTTTTAGGGATGGTATGCTAAATAATTTGAGTATTGTAAGTTTTTTAGTCGTCATATGTACAAGAAAAAATATTGCGGCACCTTTTCAATAGGCTAATGAATTCATCTCTTTCCTTTGGGTGCATCCCAGGCCTATGTTGACACATTTGGGGTGAGAGTCAGTCCCGAGGTTGATCTACTAGTGTAGGAGAGGGGAACTATGAGTGTTGTTGTTCGACGAGCCTCCAAAATGGTTTTGGAGGTCAAACAATTTATCTAACCTCACCACCTCCTTAGGTAGGGGTTTCCTTACACGAATCCAATTCTTGTTATAGTGACCTCTCATATTCCACTTCATCAATGGTTGCATCTTTGAACACTTCCGCATTTGTCATGAACTCTGGAATCTTTGGGTCATCATTGAAAATGCACAAGTTATTTATGTTATCGAGCACTACCATTTTATACATCATTTCAATAGAAAACCCATCCCTAAAAGGTGTGAATCTAGCTCCAGCATTAGCTAAATTGTCAAGAGTGGGATTATTAAATCTAGTAATGGAAATGATATCACAATATTTAAATGAAATTATGAGATGCCATAACTTTTTCTTGTAATTCTTGAGATGCGGGGACAAATAGTGAATTGTATTCTGTACATGGCTTGTAATAATTTAAGAATCCCCAATTACCTTTAGGCAATCTGCTTTTAGGTCAATGGCCATTTTTAGGCCGAGGATTGAGGCCTCATATTCTGCAGTGTTATTGGTGCATTGGAACTCTAAACCATAAGAGATCAATAATCTATTCCCCTTGGGGTCTAGCAGGATGCACCCTGCTTGAGCTCCATCATTAGTTTTATATCTGTCTTAATATAACATCCGTGTTCTAGTACTAAGGGAGGGTAAACCCGACGTATGCAAGTTTAAGGCACATACTTCATTATCGAGGCTTGGGGTTTGCATGAGAATTTCAGTTTGGGTATTTGGGGAAACGGTTGATGTCTAAGGTTGATAGTATCCTAACAAGGACTCTAGGAAGCACACCCGCAGATCTTGTTGCATGTAGCTAATTGGGATGTTAGAGCCCTCTAGGTCAGTTATAGTATGCTTCACGAAAGGCTCATTATTGACCCTTATCTAGTTATTTAATCCCTTGTAAGGTAGCCATAAGTGGGACCAATATGTTGCTAAGTAGCCTTGAAGCATACAGGGCCAATCTATACTAAGAAGAAGACCGTAGGCTTCTAGAATGTCTACAACGATTATGTCAATGCACTAGTGCACTTGAGAATCAGAAGATAACTGAATGATAACATTATATAATTCTCCCATATCCAAAAATTGAGACCTGTCGAGTTGGATGATTTTGGTGTCAGTTTTCTCTGGTTAGATATTTAGCTTCTTGCATATTGACCAGTGAATGATGTTAGTTGGTCCACTAGGATCGATGATGTAGTTGTGAACATTAGATTTGAACATCCTGAAGGTTAAGAGGAATGGCGGTGTCGAGCCTCTTGAGTTTGGGTTTTCGGTGTTCACTATGTCTTGTAGGTCAATCATAGCTAGGGATTGGCCTGTGGATTTCCCCTCACTCGATGTGGAGGGTTTTGAAGGGGTAGGAGAGATGGTGAAGGCTTTGGCAATCAACTCATGTTGACTAGTCAACTTGCATAACTTGTATAATGAGATATTAGCTAGAGTCTTCTTCAAAGCTTCGATAATATTATAATATAATTCTAATGATGAAGGCTTTTGTGTCAAGTGTTTCATTGCCAAGGTAGTTTTATCCATCACCCCTTTGGAAAAACTTCTAGGTGTGGATGAGTCTCATTTTGTACTGGCTGGTGACTCATTAGAGCATAAGTCATTCATCCCTCTAATTGCAGAAGTGGATGACCGGCTGGTATTGGTGTGGGGTAGAATCCTTTGTAGAAATGCCCTTTTCTTATCCTCCAGAGTAGCTTCAAACACGAGATGTTTAATCCTAAGGTTGTAACTTTTTGGGGTCTTGGGGGGAGTATCTTCGGCGATGGCCTCTTGAGCAGTCAACAACTCCCACCCACAAATGACCTCAAGGGTTAACATAGCAGATGGAGCATCATCACTCGGAAGGGAGTTGTCCTCCTCAGGATCGTTAGTTTTTGCTTCACACTCTCCAACGACCCAATCCTCTAATAGTTGGATGACTACGACAGTCATATTATGGAGCCACTACAGACAAGTCTTCTCTGAGTGGGATGTCTGATGGAATTTGAAAAAGTTATCTTTTCCTAGCTCCTCCACATTGAAGTTTGAGTTGGATGTTTGCGACATATGAGGGGGGAGATTGTTAGTTTTCCAAGAAAATGGTTTAGCGGGTTTTTCTCCTCCTGAAGCATCACTAGTTATTCTCTTTAATTCAGACACTTCATTAGTCAACTGATTTAGGGATTTGGCCAGTCCCTCAAAATCGAAGGAATATTTGTCTATGGTTTTACTTGATGAGGCCGGATTCTTCCTCCTTGAGGCTTTTTCATCCTCCTGGGACTGATTCTCTATGACACTGATAGAGAGGGGGTCCTTTTTGACTTCAAGCACAATAGCAAAGTTCTCTACCAGGCTGGGTTTGCTTCACATTTAATGAACACAACAATATCCTAAGATAGGGCCCTGGTTTAATAATCAATTGTGATGGAATCATCGAGGGCTATGTCCATAGGGAACTTATTCAAAATGTTGGTGAAACATTGATTGAAATATTTGACCTTCTCTTTCTTATTACATTTTAGTGTGTTGAGTTCAGTGAGGAGCATAAAAGGTGTCTTGTCTTCTAAAAATTTGTCAAGGAAGGTTTTCCAGAACTCATCCCAAGTTCGGATGGAGGTGACAAGCAGTGACTGATACCATGTGGCTTCTTTATTCTCAAGGGTGTGAGGGAATAAACGACATGGTACATTATCATATTGGACCCTCATCATTTGCAATGCTAAGTAGAAATTTCTAATATGGTCGTAGCTGAGGTGCCCTTCTCAAGGTCAAACTTTGGGAGGTGTTTCTCATAGTGGCAAGGCATGTCATGCAATTGGCCTCTAAGATTTAATGGGGATTGATCCATCCATGCTATCGGTTCTTACCATCAATTTCAACTAGGGTAGAAAAGGAGGCAATGGTAATTACTTTTTGATTTGCTATCTATGCCTAATCCCATGTTGGTGTGAGGGGGTTGCCTGCCTTCTCCTCGAGGCACTCTTAGGTGTCCTAGAAACCTAGTGTTTCTCACATTCCTAGTATTCCTCAAGTTTCTCATGATATGCTAATTATTTTACAAGTTTATATAGTTTCTAAGGTAATACTTGGTTCCCCGTCCCAAGATCCCATGAGTACCCCCAGTGAGAGGTTGATTGTTAATTGGGGTCTCTTCAGTGAGATGTCAATAGTTTTCCTGCATCTCCTCATGTTGTGACCAATTATTTTCACCGGTGATGGTATTCCTAGGGTCACCTTCTCATCTTTAGGATGACTATCCAACCCTTCTATAGATAGCCTATCAACAATGTCTACATAGTCATCCAATGCTACGTCGATTAATAGTGATATGGAGTTAACGAGGATTTCTTGATGTGTGTCATGAAACGTGGAGGTGCATGGATCGGATAAGCAGTTAGTGGCAGGAATGCATTTCAGATCCCTGGCAAACTATTGAGTAATATGGCGCAGATCCATGATCTGTTCACTTGTGACTTCGAACATGGGAAGTACCTCTCCTCCGAGAGCATCATCAAGAGGGGGAAGTTGGGAATCATGTTGATGCGGCCTCGTGAAGGATAACCCATAAGGGGGATTGTATGGTATTTCAAGGGGCATGGGGGGGCAAGTTTGGTTACTACCTTGATGAGAACTTTCAGTGTGAGGTCATGGATTAGTACTTTCCATGGCCCTCCTTCTAGCGCCAAATCTGTTTGATGGGCTGGAATTTCTGCCAACAGCAAAGGGGATCTCCTTAGTATAGACTCCCAACTAGAGCCTACAACGTTTGCAATAGGGATCCCTTCTAGTATGTAGGCTCAACTATCATTCAGTTGTGTTGAGCTTGCCTCGGATGTAGGTGAAATATGAACTCAATTGAAAGCATGGACCTCAATAAGTACAAGGAAATAATTGACAAATCTCTTATGCCACACAAACCATGAATAGTTAGACTATAAAGAACATAAACCTTATGTAAATTTACTGTTAGTAGACTTCAAATAATACTCATGTTTTCCAATATAAAGTGCTTAACAATTGTAAATTAACTCACAACGATCAAACATCTACGACATAAATAATGTTGCAGTCAAAATAGATTATACCAATACCAACGAAATAGTTCACCAACACAAGAATATAGTTAGTGAATCAAATACCATTCGTACGAAGTGTTGTAGCATACATCGCCATGTAAATTTAATTTTCAATTTTATCACAAAAAATAAAAAAATCAAATATTATATTCTAGAAATAAAATAAAAAGAGAATGTGAAGGTCTGAAAGTACTGATTTGTTTTATATTTTTTATGGCATTCACATTCGATGAATGGTGGGGCCCTGACCCGTATTAAAACTCAAGTAGTATCTTAATATTTAAGAAAGCATGGGTTTGAGAATTAGGTAAAGTGTTATGTGGGGGATCAATGATCATGCATTATAACTTAGGCTCAACCCCCATAGTTGACCATGACATCAAGGTATTTGACCGAGATCTATGGCCTGAGATTGTTGGTGAGGTTCAAGGCTGATGAACATCCTATACACTCCCTAGCCCCACAGAGGGCCACCCCCATTTCTCCACTCCATCTCATCTCTTCCACATAACCCACCACCATCATTCATTACCATCCACATCATCCACCTTACCCCATCACCTCATCTACCACTCCATTAATTAGTTACAATAATTACAAGTTTTTGACCCCCGTTTTATTATTATATGTACAAAAGACAAGAAAAACCCTGTCACATTATTATTTTGTTTAGTACTAAGCAACCTTGAATCCTATTCAGTAGTCTGAGTCAGCAATCGTCCTGGCAACTGCCACCTAAAGTGACCATGGCCAAACAATTAAGTTCCTCATCAGTTATCCATACCCCATTAATGGATGTTGAACAAGATATTTCTGATACCCTCTATATAATTAAAAATCATTCACTGGATCAAGAGGTCATTTTAAACCATAAGAAGTCCCCTATACTCATGGAAATGGTTAGGTCAGGTGTTCTAGCTTCTTTTGTTCCTGGAACTCATTTATTTCCTAAATTTATTCAATGGCTAGCCTCAACAATGTACCCGAAGAAGTGTTTCATAATGAATCAATTAGGGGAGAATGTTTTTCAAGTAACCTCATAGTTAATACACTAATTTATGAATGACCATGTGTTTGGAACTTACACCACCTTTACTAAAGAATCCCTGATTTCTTATTATGATAACATGTCTCCTCAGGAGCTCTCTCGTGTCACCTATTTGTTGGCCCCTAAATTTGGTCAATTCTCCCTCGATGGTAATCTCTTCTCTTTAGAAAAAATTGCAGTTGATATAATACTTGTGTTGCAAGCAATTTCCAAGATTCTAGTGAAAGAACACTCGAAGTAGGTAGATAAAGTTGTGTTGGGATTTTTATCCTTAATGTTAAAGCTTGAGATAGTACTAGACATTCCAGCTTTCTAGGTACATGCTACCAATACTTAATTTATGACTTTACCTCTTAGTGGTTCCTTCAAATTTCCTCCAGTCATTACTTATTTAATTTTGTACCAAAATACTGAAGATTTTTCTGATTTGGGGCTAAATGTTGTTGATATTAATAAAAAGAAACGGTCAGTGGTATTCTAGACAAACCTAATAAGGGGTGATCCAAGAGATAGTGGTTTATTTGATTTTACTTTTTTATTCCTTCCAGTTGTTTATAAAATTTTGAATGGAAGCCTACCCCCAATCTTTGTTCCTAAAGTTCAAGAGTGTCTTCAATTGAGTAAGGATGTGACATGTTGATATTGGTTCATCTTTGAAGAGCATGCAGAGATTAGGCTTTATGGAGCCTTTGTCAAGCCTTATAGATTACCTAAATTTGTGCCAATGAGGCTTCTTTCCCTTGAATTTATTAGGAAAAGCTTAAATCTTGATCAAGTTCATTTTGTTCCTATGAATAAATTCTTCTTCTTCAAGTTTCCTAAAAAATTAGGACCCTAGGACCCTTCATTGTAAACGCTAGACAGGTTGCCCAGGAGGTTGAAAGATTTTTGAATGACATGTGTCTGTTACAAGCGGTTGAGAGAGCTTATGACCCTAATCAAATTATTTCAAAAATAAGACTGGAGAATGGTTATTCAGCCTTTGTACATGAAAGTAGACCTGAAATAGACAAATTGGCAAATGGAGGTTTGCAAAACACTCATGGGATAGAGATTGAAACCCTAGAATTATAGAAAAATAGGTCAAGAGGGTTAGAAAGGAAGTTATTTATCTAGACGAGGAAGAATCTGAAGCAACAAAAAGGACCAAGCTTCAGGATGAAATGTCCTTAACACAACCTAGTTTAGTGATTTAATTAGGAGAGAAAGAAGGTGCCCCTGATTCCCCATCTTCTAGAGAACCTGTTTGTTATGAAACCAGCTCGATCTTGAAACAACTGTAACCCTGTAATTTCAGATCTCCAAGTTCTGAAATTTCTTCCTGTGGTATCTCTCTAAGTTATATTTCTAACCCCGTAAGTCTGATCAGAATTTGATTATCCAAGAAAGAGTTACACCAATTATCCCACAGTGACCTAATATAGACTGCTTCAGTAGATAGAACTTGTACTAAGTTCCTCATGTCATTGTTTCAACCTTAGCACCTGAAACCGATACACAGAAAACTATGGTCCATCCTATTATTGAAACTTCTTATGAAATTTCAATTTGATGCTCAGAGAGAAAGTTATGAAGATTTTCCCATGGTGGCCTATTTGGAATGTAATTTGGGGGTATGCAAAAACCCTAAATTCCTCAGAATATATCTCCGAAAATGTAGCGACAAGGGATCTAAATTTGGAACCAAGATTTAGAACAATTTGTTCTCAAATTGGTTTTTTTTTAGCTTCTGAAACTTCGTAGTGAAAGAGTTATAACGAACATCCCATGATGACTTGTTTTAGCTTAAATTTTGGAGCTTGCCAAAACCCTAACTTCTTGAGATAATATCTCCAAAAATATAGCGAGACAATCTTTGAAATTCAGACTCGAGGTTTAGCACTATTTCATCTCAAATGGGCTTGTTTTCTAGCTTCTGAAATGTTGCTAAAAAAAATGTATAGCTAAAATGGCACGATGACCTATTTGGAGCAGCAGAATCCTAGAATCAAAATCTCTAATACCAAATTTATGGAACCAGCTCGCAAAAATATAGAAAAGATAGATGAACGCCTTAGAAATAAGCCTCTTCGAGGGGGAAAACTCCTTTACATTACACAAATGAACAATTATTGGATGATACAAATGACAAGACCCCCTTTCTATATATAGAAGTCTAAGGGTTCATAATATAATTAGAGCCGACATAACAATAATAATGTAAGGGAAAAATAATAACAATAGTGGGCTTCTATGGGGCATAACAGTAACAATATGGGGACTACATGGGTACAACAATATAATAATGGGCTTGTACTAATCACAATAAGGGGTTACACTAGTAGTTTAGGGGCCTAACACTGTTCATGATCAGGTTCCTTTAATTCAAAGTATGTTTTCTTAGATAGCTAAGAGAAATCAAAAGATGAAGTTAAATATGGTTGCTCAAGATGAGTCTCAGGTAACTCCTGAAGAAACTAGATTGCTATCTGCCATGGATTCAGATAAGAGACAACTTAAAATATCTTTTCCTCATCCTACTGAAATATCAGTGGGGTCTACTAGCAATTTCAAGACTATGAACTTAACTTTTTGACACTCACAAGCTTCCAATGCTTGACAATATCAATTTTCATATGCAAACTAGGAAATTGATCGCAACTAATCTACATAAGACAAATGTAGCAGTTTTCAAGGCAGAAAAATTATAAATAAGGTGATTCAATAGTTAAAGGTGGAGAAAGCCAACTCCAAATCTTTGAATGCTCAGGTGGATGAGCTAAAGAAGATTATCATTAAAGTATGCGTCAATCCTAATGACCAGCCTGTTGTTCATAAATTATTGCAATCTAGCAAGTCATAGATTTGGGCTTTGAAAAAGAAGTTGAATATACCTAAAGGTGAGCATCTCATCACTGCAAGGAGAGCTAAAGTAGAAAATGAAAACTAAAAGCTCCTACAGTATGTGTTGCAGAAGACTAAAGAAGTTTCTTTACTTAAGAAATCTTTGGAGAAGCTGCAACAACAGTTGGACACTCATGTTTGTACAATAGTAATTCTAGCAAACACAAATGATCCAACAACACGAGTTTTACAGTTGGGAACAAAGCTTAAAATGGCTGAACGTGATGTAAAGAAAGCCCAAAGGGAATTGGAAACAACTTGCAAGCTACTAGATTTAAGTGAAGAAGAAGCAAGAACACAGAAAGATAATGCAAACAAGTACAGCGAAGATCTCTTGAAGGATGAAGATGAAATCAAAAGGATAAAGGAGAAGATGAAGGGAAATATGTCCTTGATTCAAGACAAAGAAACCCTATGGGATGAAGTCATTGAGGTTATCAGGGGCATTTGGGAGTTTCTTGTGATTATATCTGAATCAAAAGAACTAGTTCAGTATATGGAAGAGGTGGTCATTTAAAAAAAGAAAAGATATCTAGATAGATCAAGGTTTGCAAAGAGGATCATAGATTTCATCAATTCTAAATCTACTACAGAATTGAAGGAACATGACATGCCAGACAGAAAATCATGTGCAATTGATATTAATAACATGATTGTCAGAAACATCTACATGATTATTGCTGAGAAGAAGTTAAAGGAGATGAAGGAAGCAGTTTCAAAGTTTAAAATCTTGTTTGATAAAAGGGTTGGGG
>APFE030662834.1:1773-13748 GCA_000404065.3 Pinus taeda
AACCAAGTCAAACTAAACACAACTCCATCAACTCCACAATCAACTCCACCAAACTCAACTGATTGAGTTCTAACTGAAGTCATGCATGCAACAACTCAACTGACCCACAAAGAAAACGTATTTCCTTCTGAGAGCTGCATGTGCCACATCTATAGCTCAAACAGAAGTGCTCCAAGAGAATAAGATAAAGTTTATAGTCTAAATATTATTATAAGACAATAATATTTGACTTTTCTATTTTTGACAGCCAATCTAAAAATAGACTGTGATCACTCTTGCTGTGATCACTCCTGTTGTGATCATCCCTGTTGTGGTCCAAAAATAGAAATTGCGCCATAATTTTCCTGCGGGTTCACTTAGTGAAGACGACTCTTTTCACTAAGTTCCATCATCTTGTTGCAATCTCAACACAAACTTTATCTTCTCAAGTTCCTTTGGTTGGACTTCATGTTTAATAACATCTTTCACCTCTCTGAACACCACATCTCGGTTGTACACAATCTTCCTTGTTGTTGGGTTCCAAAGCTTATAACCCTTTAAACCATCCTTATACCCAATAAAGATGCACTTTTCAGATTTACTGTCCAACTTGGTTCGTTTCTCCTTTGGAACATGTACATATGTATCACATCCAAATACTCTCAGATGTGAAAGAGAAGATTTCTTACCAGTCCATACCTCTTGTGGAGTCTTATCCTCCAACGCTGATGAAGGTGATATGTTGACCAGGTAACAAGCTGTCTCCACCGCCTCTACCCAGAATTCTTGTCCTAACCCGGCACCATTGATCATGCTTCTTGCCTTTTCCATCAACGTCTTGTTCATTCTTTCTGCAACTCCATTTTGCTGAGGTGTATATGGAGTAGTCTTCTACCATGCTATACCGCACTTCTTACATAATTCTTCAAATTCCTTACTGCAAAACTCTCCTCTGTTATCTGTCCTCAACACCTTTATCTTCTTCTCTATCTGGTTTTCCACAAGAGCCTTAAATTCTTTAAGCATGTCAAAGACTTAAGATTTCTTCTTAAGAAAATATATCTGTGTATTCCTTGAGAATTCATCTATAAATGATACATAGTACACAGACTTACCCAGTGATGGAACCTTCACAGGTCCAAACATATCACTGTGCAACCAAGCTCTAAAATATGTTTCGCCCTCTTACCACCAGAGGGAAAACTCACCCAATTCTGCTTCCCATATACACAATTTTCAAAGAAATCAAGATCCAGAGAGCTATTACTCATACCTTCTACCATATCTTTACCATGAAGTATTCGAAGGCCCTTCTCTCCAATATGTTCAATCCTTTGATGCCACAGCATGGTCTTCTCTCTAAAGACTACTAGATTTTCTGCTCCGCTTTCACGAACCACAGAACTGTTGCACCCATCAACAACAGTGCTATCGTGCAACTTGTACAGAGTTCCAGTCTGAACTCCCTGCATCAATACCAGTGCTCCTCGAACCATCTTGCAGGTATCATTTTCGAACATTGTTTTTACACCTGCATCATCCAGTTTGCTTACAAAAATCAAATTTTTGGCTAATGCAGGAATATGCAAAACACTCCGAAGTGTTCTAACCCTTCCACCTTGCAACTTCAACTTTACTTTTCCGCAACCAACGATTCTGGCCTTCCTATCATCCCCTAAGAAAACATCACAAGCATCGTATTTCTCATACTCACAGAACCACTCTCTATGGGGAGTGAAGTGAAAGGATGCACCTGAGTCAATCAACCATGCCTCATGATCTACATGTGTACTTAAAAAAGCCAAGTACACATCCCCACCTTCATCTAAGGTGGTTTTCGCCTCTGCAGAAGGAACATCATCAGATCCCTTTCCTTTATCAGGAGCTTTAGATTTATAGTCCCTTTTGTAGTGCCCTTCCTTTCCGCATTTCCAGCACACCACCTTTACAGGTTTTCTTGGAGATTTAGATCACCCTTAGATTTAGATCTCCCACTCGATGACTTATTTTTGTTTCTGTTCTAGGACCGTCCTCGTACAGACAAGGCATCACCATTCTGGCTCTCCATATTTTTTCGTCTCATCTCCTCCGTCAACAAGGATGAAACTATTTCCTCAAACTGCAAGGCAGTTGCATTTCTACCTATTGCAATAACCAGAATATCCCACGAATCTAGTAGAGAACACAACAAACTAATGCACTTATCTTCATCTGAAATTTTAATATCAACAGATGCTAACTGACTTACCACAATATTAAATGCGTTCATATGCTCTGTCATCGAGTCTCCATCTTTCATCCTCAGGTTATACAGATTTTTCCGCAGTAACAGTTTATTCACCAGAGACTTAGATTGGTAAAAGCCCCTAACTTGTCCCACAAAGCCTTCGTCGTAGCTTCCCCTGATACATTCAGCAATACTGAATCTGAGACACACAATCATATTGTGCTCTTTGCCTTCCAATCCAACTTCTTCCATTCTGCATCAGACACTCCCGTTGGTTTAGTACCCAGATCTACCACAATCCACTGATCTTTATCCACCAACAGATCCTCCATATTGAGTTTCCACAACTCAAAACTCTGGCCATTAAATTTCTCGATCTCTATCTTTCCACTACTCGCCATCTTCTTTCACCACCAGAATCGATCTCGCAGATCTCCCACTGAACAGGGTCTACCACAGGGTTGAGCGAAACCCCTCAGTAACAAAGGCGTCCCCTTGAAGCCAAAATGGCTCTGATACTAAATGTAGGTTTTAACCCCGTACAGAAATTACCTGCATACGAATTCTAAAACACATAAAATAAACAATGCAAGAGAATAACACATAAAACACATATACACAGAGATTTCCTCTGGATCCCAAAACCAGGACTACCAGCTTGACTTTTCATTATGTTCCTTTCAATGTTATAATACATATTTATACATGCCGAAGCATCAAATACCATGGACCGAAAACCATCGCATCCAAAAACATGTGCAAAAATCATGCACAAAACCATAGGTGGGTCCACCCAACCTAACATAGGTTCCAAAACCAACTGCACCCCTCAAACCTCCTGTGACCCCCCCGCTACGCAATCGGCGCAACAAAGGGTGGGCTCCACCCCCTCTCTCACCCCCTGGTTAACTACGTGGGCTAGTCGTGGAAAGAATATAACAAAACGCAACAAAGTGGACACCGTGACACTCCATTCTTTTGAAATTCTTCACCATGCTCTTCATCATTGATGCTCTCATAGTCCATAGGATTAGGACTAAGTGAACACTGTGACACTCTATTCATTTGAAATTCTTCATCATACTCTTCATCATTGTTGCTCTCATAGTCCATAGGATTAGGACTAAGTGGACACCATGACAGTGCATTCTTTTGAAATTCTTCATCATGCTTTTCATCATCGCTGCTATCATAGTCCATAGGATTGGGACTAAGTGGACACTGTGACACTCCATTCATTTGCAATTATTCATCATGATCTTCATCACTACTGCTCTCATAGTCCATAGGATTAGGACTAAGTGGAAACCGCGACTCTTTATTTATTTGAAAATCTTCATCATGATCTTCATCATCGCTGCTCTCATAGTCCATAGGATTAGAACTAACTAGAAACCGTGACTCTTTCTTTATTTGAAATTCTTCATCTTGTCTTTCATCAGTGCTTCTCTCATAGTCCTTAGGATTAGGACTAAATGGAAGATTTGACTCTATTCATAGTGGAAGAATTTCCGTTATATTCATCAATATAAATAGAGTTGTTACACGACGAAGATGTTGATGCTTCACAAAGTGAAACTTCACTATCACAAAAATCCATGCCTTTCAAACAGAAGAGGTTGAATGATACAAATGCACTCTCTCCTAATGATTATATGTAGCTTAAAGAATAAAAATTTCCCACCAAAGTTTCCCTCCAAAAATTTTCCCTCTAAAATTTTTGTTTCATGTATTTCCCTCCATAATTTCTTCTACAATTTATTAAAAAAAATTACCTAAAATTTTCTTATGAAATAAATCTTTTAAATTAAAATTGTAAACTAATTTTTTTACTTAAACTATATATTCTTTACTAGACAATTGAATGTTTTTTTTTTAAATTATTATATCTTCTAAAACAAATTAATCCCACATTCACCGTGCTGTAAAACAATTATGTAATGTTCGCTATATCATAGTTTACTATATCACCATAACAAGAATTATATGTTAAATTCTGCCGTAATGTTCGTTTTGTCATAGTTCCCTATATGCCATAACAAAATTTACATGTTAAAGTTTTTATAAAAACAAATTAGTCTCACATTAACTGTGCGGTAAAACAACTCTGTAATTTCCGTTATAACATAAATTTCATTATCGCTATTCTCCACATCACATCAAGGTTTTCGAAGTTCGTTAAAAGACTTAAAGCAAATTTTCTCCGTTCGTTAAAAGACTTAAAGCGAATTTGTGGAGCAGCTACATTCCCTCTAAAAATTTTGTTTCATGTATTTCCCTCCATAATTTTCTTCTACAATTTATTAAAAAAAATTACCTAAAATTTCCTTATGAAATAAATCTTTTAAATTAAAATTGTAAACTATTTTTTTTACTTAAACTATATATTCTTTACTAGACAATTGAATATTTTTTTTTTAAAATATTATATCTTCTAAAACAAATTAATCCCACATTCACCGTGCTGTAAAACAATTATGTAATGTTTGTTATATCATAGTTTATTATATCACCATAACAAGAATTATATGTTAAAGTCTTCCGTAATGTTCGTTTTATCATAGTTCCCTATATGCCATAACAAAATTTACATGTTAAAGTTTTTATAAAAACAAATTAGTCTCACATTAACTGTGCAGTAAAACAACTCTGTAATTTCCGCTATAACATAAATTTCATTATCACTATTCTCCACATCACATCAAGGTTTTTGAGGTTCGTTAAAAGACTTAAAGCGAATTTGTGGAGCAGCTACATCACTATAAACAACATATTCAACGAAAGATTATCACATTTGAAGGGTTATTTTTTCTTTTGTCGTGTGTAAGTTTGAAAATTCAATACGTTTAATGAATTTTTTTTTAAATTAAAAATTTAAATGATTCAGATTTACCCACTACGTCCGCAGTGGGCGTGGTGGGCCCCGTCATGCTCCCCGGCGGCCCAACGGGCCTATGGGGAAGGGGCGAGGGGTTGGGCATCAGCCTCCTCGTCCCGCCAGGATGGGGCGGGTGGGGTTAGCGGCAAGCCAGTTCAATTTTTCTTTTTTTGTGATTTTTTCTTGTTTTTTTTTTATCTATTTTTTTATTATTTTTATTTAATATGATTTTTTTCCTTTTTGTTTCAGATTTATAATTTTTTTGACTCGTTTTTTTTCTTTTACTCTTTTTTTTAACTATATAAAATGGCCAAGGCCTCTAACGAAATTAGCAAACAGAGAAACTCCAAAAGAAGTGTAGCGAAACGCTTCAATTGCATGACAACAAGGTTGATGGTCAAAGAATTGATCAGACTAGCTATGTGCAATAGTTGAGCAGCCAAAGAATCGAACAACTATGATACCAATGTAACAAACAAAGTTCGTATACGCAGCAAAATACTCGAAAGATGTAATATATAAGAATGTCCATGGAACAAATAATATATTATATAGAAATTTAGGTAATATATGAGATGTGTTACAAATGACAATGAAGGTTTGTTTATATACCATAGGCAACTACCCTTTCACGTATGGTCATGTTCTTAAAAACATTCCTCTTCATAATTAACTACTAGTTAGTTAATCATTAGTTATGTTTATTATTATTTACATTTTTATTATTTTAATATAAACTAAATATTCGTAACACCTACCTACTCAATGGAATAACAAGCTCCATACCTCTCTCACTATAATAGATGTTGGGAGACCTCTAACATATTCTAGTTATCTAGCCCAAGCAAAAATAAAAAGGACTTTTGCAATGCAAAGTATATGTAAGGCCTAGGACCAAGAAACATTTTCTCAAGTGGAAGTGTGGGTCCTTCAATTTTCTCTTACTTAATGATCATCCTCTATGGTGGTCCCCTATTTTGTTGCATGGAGGTAAACCACTTGCTAAGAACCATGGTTCTTGGTCCTTGAATCTTTCAAGAGAGACATCAACTTTGTCAGAGATATCATTGACTCTACACCAGAGTGTGGGTACCATTGCTAGAGTTGGAAGTTAAACAAACACTGGCGGATTTGCAATGTAAATAGGGAGGAAGTCGCCTATTAACCATTTCTTAAGAATACTCAAATAATATACTAACCATTAAGAATACTCATGAGATTGTATAAAATTCACGAGTATTATTATATTGAGACATGTTGAGTATTGTATTATATCAAGCATGGTTTGTGGATTGATTCCTTCCATAAGATGCATTTGATGGCTTATGAGGGATGAAATTTTCATTCATAATCAACCATTTTACCATCATTATGTCATCATTTTCCTTATGAAATTCACATGTTTTGTCCATTTTCATTCATTTTGACTTCATTATTAATCATAATTGTAGTGATTGGGTTTAGTGGTAATGAACAAGTCTTTTTTAAAATCAGTTAACAATTTTGCAAGCTCTAGCGAATGTTGGTTGGTTATGAGTTTACAGGTATCAAACAAGACACCCTTTTCCGGGACCTGTGAGAAGTGACATAACCTGAAAACACCTGCATTGTATCGCCTTGAGTATGTACTCCATATGCCCTGAAGACACCTTCTGCAAAATACCCATAAATGTAGCCCTTTTTCCATTGGCAATGTTCCACAGTGTATAACTTGCGCCAATGGGGGAAATCCTTTAAAAAGGGCGCGCCAGCTGACGCTCTGTGTCAGAGTCGCACTAGCGCCAACCCAGTTGGGTAAAGTTTTTAACAAATAAACTTCCGAAGGTTCCTTCTAACCTATCCATGAACTGATTCCAGTTTGAGTTAGTTCGGTTGGGCTTCGAATCTCCCAAGGAGGGAAGTAGTTCTCCACCTCTCATGGAAGCTTCCTAATGATAAGGACAATCCCATGAATCTTGTGGATGGTCTTATCTACTCCTCCTACCTCTATATAAGCTTGTCCTTTTGCCTTTGACAAGCTAGTTAGTAATTCTACTCTTCAAGCTCCAAATTCTAAGTCCAAAGTCTGAGAATTGCTAAGTTCATGCTACAAGAGGCCTTGTTCATCCCCATAAGGATATATCTTTAAGGAGGAGATCTTTGTCCAAGTAACCAAGGAGAGAGAGGCTTGTTCCCCATTCCCAACAAGCTTTGCAAGGCATGTGTTGCTGATCACCCAGCCAAAGGAGGATTTGACGTCAGAACCTGGTTGTATTCTCTTTTGTTTATCAATAATAATAGACGACTATCATTATGGTTCCACTCATGTGTCTTTATAATGATGTTTGAGTTGTATCCTTTTTTACTGATACATAGTTGCATTTCTTGGATTTTATGCTTGTATTTCTCTTGTTCTTTGCATGTGTAGGTGTCTGTTCACGAGGATCGTGAGGATTGTGACCAGCTGAAGCGAAAGAACGGAAGCGACGACTCTTCTACAAATACGAGCGTTGGATTCGAGGTAGGCTCTCATCATTAGCCTTTACTTCGCAATTAGGAACCTGCATGTTAGCATTGTTCGATTGTTGCTAGACCCCATTTAGGCTAGTGGGATCGCCTCTGTTTGCAGAGGGGATTTACCTGTACAACAATCTTCTATGACATGGTCAAAGTGTCAACAATATTGATAAGAAGGGTGTGTTGGATTTTGACAATCTCGTGCAAAGTGACCTGGTTCTCTGCAATTGTAACAGATGATTTTCCCATGACCCCTTCCATCTCCTCCTCCTCATCTTCTTCCTCATCCTTGGAATCCTCCACGCGCTGCAATTGTGCCTTGATCTTGTTGAGGATGGGCCTCTATCTCCATTCTATATGTAGGAGTTCTATCCATGATTAATTCATAGCTTCGACAGTGGCTCTCATCATGACCTACAAATTTGCAGAAATTACAGAATTCCTACTCGGGGGTCTGTACAAAATTCTGTAGTAGATGAAAATTATGTGTCACGTGTTGTCATGTAACCTGACAAATAGCGCACCATGGTACTACTCATGTGATCGGTCTCGGGGTATTTTCTAAGTTCAAGGAGACGGGACCTCCCTCAATAAGATAACTCTAGTATACCAGGAAATGGTCCTTATCATGACCATGGTCTTTGCATTTCAAGCAACAAACTTCTGCGTGGACCTCATTCTAGACTTCCTTTCCCTTTTTGAGGCTCTGCAATTCCATATGCAAGCTAGCCAACTAAAACACAAGTTGTTGCACCCCGAGATTCTTATCCTAAATGGGCGAGGCTTCCAACCTCATATCAATCTCTAATGCCTTAGCTTGTATCCCTATTCTATGTTGTGATAGAGGCAATACCAAATGAGGTAATAGCGAAGCAATATACCAATCCCTATGTTGATAATTCGTGATCTGCATATTAGCTTGTTGGAGGAGACACTTCAACCTATTATCAAAGTCCCATGAAGACTCATTCACCTTCTGTTGGATCTCTTTGACCTCTCTCACTGATTTGGCTTGCGACTTAGCCTTCTTAAACTCATTTCTTAGTGCTTCTTGTGTTTCCTTCAGAATCGCATTTGGATGAGTTGAACAATACTTGATATACCAGCTCAATGCTTTGTCTTCTAGTGTTGTAACCAACTTTTATTTCTTCAAGTCATCATCAGTGATCTACTGTTACTTCCATACTTCATATTCTAAAAAGCAAACTGTTCAGGGTCTTCAATCCCGAGACCTTTAAATACGAGCATATTCATTCCATTCACCATGTTAAATAGCAAAGGTGGAGGTGGTGGCATAGGTGTAGGTGTGTGAGGCAGAGGTGGAGGTGGAGGTGGAGTGGATGGATGTGGTATTCCTCTAATACCCTGACTTACAGTTTGCAACACACCTCATGGTGTTTATAGAATACTACTTTCTTAGTCACTATCAAATGCTCCCATTATAGGACTGTATTGAGCACCTGAATCTAGACTCCTTCTAAACGGTTTTCCACTTCATGTACTCCCAAACATTAATTCAATGACATAACTTTTTTCTCACACAATAACATTTTAATCCAAGTCTTCAAGGACTTAAAATACTTACCTTTTGGTCCCTTGAAAAACCAGCGTTCTACTTTACTATAGCTAGTAGACGTAGTGATCACGAACTCAATAATGAATCCTCCGAGAATACTATCGATCCAATAATCGAAATATCACACGATCTTTTTTTCTGAAGCTTCCAGGTGCTTCACCAATTTTGGAGTCCACACAATAGTGTTATCAAACTTCCACGTACCTTGACTGTCCACCAATTTAATCAACCATTCATGTAATTCACACAGAAAAGAGAAGAAAAAAATTTCATATTCCTCCATGTATAGATATCTATTCAACCACTCTTACTTTGACCCACACGGATTCCTATTTTCGTGGGCTGCAAATTCATTCAAATTATTATCTATCCACTTCCTTCTTAGTTGGAAACCATTTATTCGACATCAAACATTCCTAAGAAAGATCATAGTCTCGGCAACAAAGCCATTTGTTGGCTTGAGGCGGTTTGTACCCAGGTATAGAGTTAGTTGCGTCAACCAAAAAAACCCTAAACAATCGGCCCTTTCAGCAACAACCCACGTAGCGTAGACTGTAGTCTCACCCGAGGTAGTATTGGGGGATAACAGAACTAGTTTTCTACATCCAGAGGTATGTGTGATGGGTTTTTGTAATTCCTAGGGCTTTATTCTGACCTTCTGGACCCTAACCCTTGAAATGTGGAAATTACAGTAACTTATAGAAAGAGAACCTAACTCTGCGTTGATTTCTTTAAACACTCATAACATCAAGTAAGTACACAGATCTACCACTTTCGCACATCAATTAAGTGTTCCTTCAGATGATTGTAGAAATAGAGTGAATGCACACAAAATATATAAGTAATCATAAAGGCATAGATACATAAGTATATCTCCAAAATAGGTTTTCCATTTTCCATAATCACTTTCATCTTTATTATACTTAGACTTTGAAAGACACTCTTTAACAAAAATTACTTTAGTGTTAGAAGCAAATTCAACTTTCACTACTAGATTATCCTTATTTGTGGTTGTTGCTGAATGAAAATTTAAATTTCATCCTCAACCAGTGTATTTGTATAATGGATTTTAATATCAAAGTTCATGCTATGGATTTTTGTACATTATCATTTTGTCTTCTGCCATAGACATTTTTGTCCACTTAGGACAACTGCAGTGTCTATTTATATTTTTCTTATCTTCAACCATGTCACCTAGTATTCCTACAATGTCAATTTTTTTAATTTTTTTTACAATTTCTTACCCAAAAAAACTAAAAAACTTTGTAACAATAGTGTAGTTGTCTGATATATCTTCCTCTTTTTAGATGGGCTCTTTCACAACATCCGTTGTTACTTCTATTACAATAAGCACTTAATTAACCAATACAATACTTTACTTCATTAACAAATACAATGCTTTGTGGCTCTGCAAACAACGAAAAGTTGCAGAGCTCACTCACCAAAAGGAAAAACTCTCAACTCTTTTATACAAACTTCATATTTAGACTTGCTCCTTCATTATATGAAATTCAAATCCTTGGATCTTATGTTACGCGAGTCTTAAATCCGCTCTTGTTTTTCACAAAAAAGTCTTAGAGTTATTCTGATACCGATTTACAGAGAAGTAGGATGACATTGGCAAATCTTTGTAACCCTTAAATAAAATTTACACAGACTAAAAGATTTTCAGAATCCTTCTAATTAACTGAACTGCTTCTAGAACTTGCCTGACACGTGACAATATGTTGACTGACGGTTGCTAAAAATAACTTAGCAACTTTCTAAAAATAGATAGTTGGACTCGAACTAACAAATAACCGCCTAGCACATTGTACTTCGTTTCTATCACATTGTCTTCCACTGGATTTCTCCGTTACAATGTGAAAATGTGCCCTACTTTAGTTTGCTATGATTGGTAGAAACTAATTTGGCTTATGAGAATCTGAACATCACATATTTGAGTTTTATTCCGTTTTACTTGTTAAAAAGACTTTTCTATGATATATATTCCAACTAGTAGACAATAAGATTATTTGATTTAGGAGTTGTTCATTTCTGAACTATATATGTGGTATTGAAAACTATACATACGGTTACTCTTTTTAATGTAGCTCTGTTATTCATTAAAGCTTGACGTTTTCTTCACAAAAGGAGTTTCACCGGAGCCGGCTCTACGGCGGTATTACTGGGGGAGCGGTTTGGAATGATGGGACACATGTTGGATATCAGATGCTCAGTTAAATTAAACAAAATACACTGCAGATCAATCATGCACAGAAGACACAGCTTTTAACGTGGTTCACCCAACCAATCTGGGCTACGTCCACCAGACATAGGCATCGGCAATTTATTAATCAAAACAGGAGATTACATAATGAAAACCTCACCTAACTCTCACCCTCATAGCAAACAATCCGAATGGTTGCCTGTTATATAGCAAAGAGGATCTAACTACCTCATAAATCCTCTCAACTCAAATTTAGGATGCATTAACTCCCTCCCAACAAACTGGAGTTAATCTAGCAACAAAATTTCTATTGTTGTCACCTACATATATTTTTGCCTATTTTACTCCAAATAGAAAATCTCAACAATCTCCACCTTGACAAAAATTAGCTTGATGCCCTATTATTATTATTTTATCTTTTCTGCAAGCCAAGAGAAGCCAAACACCAGCGTAGCTTCTCTAACAAAACTGATTTCGTGAACATGTCTCCTTTGCATGCACCTTTTCAAGAGAGACTCCCCTTTCAATGATAACCTGTCTTACAAAATGGTACTTGATCGGTATATGCTTTGATTTACTATGATAGGCCGGATTCTTAGCCAAATGTATT
>APFE030662850.1:0-41111 GCA_000404065.3 Pinus taeda
TCCAGGGCTATTACGCATTTCTCTACTGCTATCGCCTCTGTCAGGTTTTCAACTAAAGTTGTTTTATTTTCCCTATCCGTGAAGACTACTAAGTTTGATGGTAAGGTCGTAATATACCATTCACATCGTACTTCTTCGCTGGGTTGGGAAGCAGTGGGAATTTTGTTGAGGATCTTATTCAACCGTAAATTGAAATCTTTGATGGGTTCTCTAGCCTCGACTTTGAGATTGGATAAGTCACTGATTAACGTTGTCGTTGATCTATCATCACCAAACTTGGTGAGGAATTGATTTTGAAAGATGTCCCAACTTGTGATAGACCCGGAGGGTAATGAAAAGTACCATGAACCGGTTGTTCCTTTCATTGTATAGGGAAAAAGCCAGACAACAGCATCCTCGTTGGTAACTCCGTTGAGATTGACAAAAACCATGAAATTTTTAATGTGCTCTTCAGCTAGCATGCCTACTTCTGAATTGAATTTGGGTAGCCATTTCTCAGGATGGGCCGGTATTTGGCTCAGGGGTGGAGGCATTAAAACTGCTCTAGGATTGTTCCATGGAGACTGGGCCATTGTTGAGCTGCTAGTAAACAAAAGTGTAGAGGATGATCCCTGAGGCTGGGAAGATGAAGATATTATGATCTTAGATGATTGAAGAAGAGGGGTTGTGGAAGGTGGATGAGTGGTTTGGAATGAAGATGTGGGTGGATGACTTCACGGTGAGGGAGTTGAAATGGACGATGTAGATGAAAGAGTCTCACTGTCAGACTGTTGTGGTGTTTTCCTTGCTCTTTTCCTGGTGGGGAGAGGGAATTCAGTTGGCTGGATGTCAAATTTTTCACTCTTTAATCTGGTCAGGGGATGAGCAGGATTGTACTGCGAAGTCACGCTGCTTTGAGATTTATCAGACCTCAGTGTAAAATAGAAAATCCCTGGAGTTTGTGAATCAGAGTTTGAATTTCAGGGGGCTCAGTGGTAGATTGGTCTGAAATATTAGGGTATGTAGCAGCGGTTAATACTCGAGCGACTTCTGACTCTGGATTTAAACGTACTGGGGAAGTCAGGGGAGTTGATGAGGGTGATTTACTCTCAGAATGGTATTTAGATTTTGATTTAGGTGCCATTCATAGTTCGCGGCCCTCCTTCTAGCGCCAAATATGTTGAATCCCCGAAAATTAGGTCGACAACAAGGGGGATACCCACCCGGTCTGGACCTTGGTTGGCAACTCCTTATCCGTTTGATATAGCGGGTCCGACTGGGGATAATGGGACCAGTTTCCCAATCTAAGGGTGTGTGTGTGTGTGTGTAGAGTTCGATGAAGCTAATCTAAGAGTACTTAAAGCTAATATAATTCAGATTCTTAAACTAACTCTATGCTATTGTAATCTAATGAGAAACAACACATCTAATCTACGCTAACCCGGGGTGTATATCTTCTATTATGTGATCTAAAGAGATTGCAAACAATAACTGGTAATAAAGATCATTCAGCTATTATAAGACTAGAAATCAATTAAGATAAATCACTTTGCATAAGAAGTTAGGCAAAACAGTTGTGAACAACATATCACATAATAAGTTATTCATATATCAGACATAAATAAATGACTCCACCGTACAGAAGTGCCAAATGGTAACTCATACATTCATACAATAACATATAAACAACTGAAAACTATAAATCACTTTAAGAATATAAGCATAAATGGCCAAGAGATAAAAGTACCATTTATGACTAATCCTACTCATAAACTTCAAGCAAAAATGATTTATCTCTACTTGTTCTAACATCTACTAAGAGTACGAAAGTGCAACATCAGTAGCAGACATCAAATGCAAACATTAATAAATCTCGATCCATCCATTCATCAAAACCTCTTCTGAGGGTGCAGAAGTGCATGTTCCGAGGACAAGTTTTTGACAAATTTCTGGACCCTTCTCTAATTGCCTGAGAAGGGTTTAAATACTGCTAGCTAATTAACTTAATTACATAAATTTAGGATACGGTTTTAAATGACCGCCCTTCTGATAAAGCAAAATATTTCTAAAAATTGAATCTAATTCTGAACCATTTCTATATTTTCTCCTTAGTGCTGCAAGCATGCAACATTCTCCTGGGAAGAGTCAGCTGCTCACCTTCCACTTTCGTTTAAGCTATGAAAATAGAAATAACAAGCGCTGGCACCACTTTCTGGTAAACTAGAAGATATTTTCGAGAATCTTCATCTGGCTGGGCATATTCACTACGTGTATACTTGGTAATGACTCAAATTTCTCTCAAACTGATTCTGCTTTTTCTATTTCAGTTTCCAGCCTTGCGAATGACTAAACAAGTTAAGGACTTTACTCTCTGAAGAATTTTCTGCATCGAAAACTACCTCCGTCATTTGTTCCAGGCTTTTCTAGTGCGTAAGCTTCAGGGTTTTTTGTAAACATGCCGCTTTTGTGCGCTTTTGACTCTGAGATTTAGATGGCCTATTGACATCAGCATCTGTTGAGTGATACTCTGGAATCTGTGGTCCTGTCGCATGCGGCATCCATTTCTGAAGGGATCTCTTCTCTATTCTCCGAGCATTGATGCTTTCCCCTCTTCCTTAGATGTTTCCTGCACATTGCTTCATGTTATTTCCTGTCTTACAGTTTACGCAAAGGAAAAGAGTAATGATAATAAAGATTGACATGAAAGCTTTAAGCTCTTACGAATGCATAATCATGACACCCATAACGAACTGAATTTTCGAAAAACACAAGACTGTCCTGCTTGAATACTTTGGCGTACAATCATTAATTTCTTTTAAGGCGCACTCCCAATTTTGGTTAATGGACAACTTTCCTTGAATACTGCGCCGAGGAAAATTCGCGATGGGTGATTTCTGCGACTCGCATCGTAGCATCGCGGATCGCATCGTCAAGATGTGTCATCGCAGAAAATCATGATCGCGAATTTTCGCAAATCGCATTGATCGCAGCATCGCAGATCGCAGCATCGTGGATTGGATTTAGTCATTCAGTCATTGTGTGCTACTTACGCGATGTTGCGATATGCGACTTCGCATATCGGCCGTCGGAGATTTCTTAAGTCTTTTCATTTAAGAGCGCTTCATAATGAATGCGATGCGATGAATTTCGCGTCACTTCTTCACAATTTACTATGCTCATAAGAAAACGTTTCATTCTCTTTTCACGATGCGATAAAGTTTTAAGGAGTAGAATACAAAAATTTTCATAGAATGTTTGTTTGGATTTTTTATTAAGGGTCCCCATTTGCTTGGTGTTATTGCTAATATCAAACAAAGAGGGGGGTTGTTGGTGGCCACAACAACTTGTTACCTCAACCTCCATCCCCGCATTCCGCTGATCCTTCAAATTGTACTGTCTTATGTTCTTTCATTCCAAACTCCACACTTGTTGTGAACAAGGATCAATTTTTCAATGGAGTTGTATTGAAAATAACAACAAGAAATGTTAAAAATAGAAGCCATAAATTCCAGTTTAATTTGTTCTTGAATTTAACTAAATTAAAATCAAATTCTATTCTCATAGAAACTTGTAAATAGTTAATTAAGTTTAATTAACTTAATTAGCTTAGGAATTTTGAGTTGGAAGTATTTCCAAAGTCATGTATATATTCTCCCTATATTATAGGGGTCCAAGATGATTTTGATTATGAGTTGTAATTAGATAACTTAGTTTACGGAGTTAAGTTTAGTTAAATTAGTTCCAAACTATTTGAGGAACTAATATTGAGTTAACAGTTAGTTCGTGCACTAATGTATTAACTAGTTCCACTCCAATTAACTGAATATTTCCTCATGAGAAACTCATGCATGTCAGTTCAGAGAAAGTCCTAGTTGAGACTAGAGTGTAGGGACAATGTACTGTCAATTGAATGATTTATTGAGTTGTATAGATCATGCATGCAATCAGAGAAGGACCTAACTTTGGATTGCACACTTATGGATGAGGAATTTTCCTTTAAATACAAGCTAATTCTCTCAGGAATTGTGCAAAGAATTAGAAGCTTGGAGGCTTGGAAATTTGGCTAAGTATTGGCCAAAGGAAGTCATCAGGTGGAGGACAATAAATACTTGCGCAGGTTAAGCTTAATATTGAGTAGAGAATATTTTATTCATCCAAATTCTTTGACCAAGGGTGCAAAGAAATAGGGGCTTGGAGAGTAGCAGAAGAGGCTAAGGTTTGTCTTGAGCTTTCTTGTGAGCTGGGAGATTGATCATACTGAGCGCTGGGAATTTTCTTGTGAGAACAAGCATTCTACTATCATCTTGGATTTCTAATTAATGCAATATAGATAGTACGGGTTTTGAGTTTTGGTTTTCCCCAAGAGAACTTATTGTGTTATGTGCCATTGATTTGTCTTCCTCTTACTATTAATTTTTTCATCGATCTATTGGCTTCCACTGGTTGAAAGTAGAAGTAGATTATTTTCTTGTGCTTTAGTAAGTTGCATGAGATTGTGAATTTACAGGATAATTCTACATGGTACCAGAGTTGAGAACAATATCCTAGAGGATATTTCAAAGTTTTGAGTTCATGGATACAAGTGAAATTTGAATTTGCATTTGATACTTCAGGATCCGTAGATTTCGTTCTATGGTTTGCGAATCGAGAATGCCATGGATGGAATATCAAATTATATAGCCTAGAAGGACGGGATGGAGGTTTTGTTGGAGGATAATGGTTTGAAGGAATTCATTGATCAGGACATTCCTAAGCAATCAACATCGAATGCTTAGAATCTGGCCGAATAGAATAAGTGTGTGGCAAGGGCGAGGCAGATAATCCTTGAGGGAGTTCGAGACCACATTGTCTCGAGTCTCCATAGGAAGGAAACTCTGCATGCTATGTGGAAAGCATTGAAGGACCTTTTCCAAAACATAAGTGACCAAAGGGAGTTGGAATTGAGAGATAAAATTAAAAAAATCAAGATGGAGGTAGGTGACTCAATTCCAAATGACTTGACCAAGTTCGCTCAATGTTGTGATGAACCTGGAAGTGTTGAAATCATGGTTTATGAGGATGATATGGTGAGTCTTTCTCTTATTGGACTCCCAAAGAGTTGGCATATTTATCAAGAATCTTTCAATGGTTGAGAGAAGCTACTAGATTGGGAACAACTTTGGTTGGATTTGATGTAGGAGGAGATCAAAAGGAACACCAGAGATGGGACCTCTTCCAAGGAAGTAGAAGAGGATTTTACATTAGCAAGTAAGGAAAAGAAGGCTAAGGGAAAGACATCCCAATGCGAGGAAAACGGAAAGAAGATGAACTTGATGCAAATCAAGTGTTTTCACTATCACGAGCACCAACACTATGCCAAGAACTTCCCATAGAAGAAAGAAAGAAAGAGGAAGCTGCTAGTTGTGGCAGTAGGTGAAGATATAACTTCATAATTGAAACTTGATTTCTGCCTCATTGCATGCATGGTCGACACTGGCATGGGAGGCATGTGGTATCTTGACAGCGGTGCCTCATTCCATATGACAGGGAATAAAGATCACATTAATGATTTTGAGGAGAAATACGTCAAGAAAAGAATAGAGATTGGAGATGAAGAGAAGTATAGAGCTACTAGGATCATTATGGTTACCTTTCAGAGGGAGTCTAGCTCACTTCTTAGTGATGTATGTTCCAGGACTAAAGAAGAATTTTGTTTCAGTCATGGTATTGGAAGATTGTGGCTATGATGTGGTTTTTCGTAAGGGAAAGGTTTTATTTAGACACATAACCATGAGACAGGTGAAATAGATTGGCGCACAGGTCAAGAACCCATATGCTCTTAACGTTCAAGATGCATGCAAATCCTTGAGGATCAAGGAAAAGGTTAGAGACATGGTGGTTGAGAGGGAGAGGAAATTACCTCTCAACATGTAGCTCCAGAAGAAGCCTCAGAAGTAGCTTTAGGAAGTTGTAGAGCAGCCACAACTAGAGAAGCTGAGAGTAGACAAAGTGGAGATATCCACTCAATCAGTCTCAGAAGCAGCCTTAGAAAATTGCGGAGCAGCCACAATTGTAGAAGCCAAGAGGAAACTGAGTTGAGGCGTCAACTCATGCAAAGACCTCCAGTAGGGGGAATTTCGAGCCAAGTGGGCAGAGGGATCACATGTATCCATATCTCTAGGTGTGAGGTGGGGTGATGTGAAGTGATAGTCCCAAGGGGGCTAAAATTGGGTAGGGTCCATTGAGCGGTTTTATATCATGGATCATACCTTGCTACTGGAGCCCAAAGTACATAGTAGCAGGAGGAATCAATGGGATTGATGTAGTTAGAGATCAGAGTGATAGAGGCTAGAGGAGTTAGATACTGAAGAGCATATAGAAGGGTTGACAGCAATGCAAAAAAGAAGAGTCAACAAAAGCACAAAGTTTTCAATCGACAAAGGCAATAACAGTCAGATACTTTGATGATAGATGCATTATATTGATTCAGGTTGGATGTTTTTTTTAATCAAGTTGTTGTAGCAACAACACTAGAGAGAAATGTTGCATGTAGAACATTCCAAAGTTCAGGATCGGGATCAAGTTGAATTCCTTTCTTATTGAGAGGGAGCATTGAAAATAGAAACAAGAAATGTTAAAAATAGAATCCATAAATCCTAGTTTAATTTGTCCTTGAATTAAACTGAGAATTAAAATCGAATTCTATTCTCATAGTAACTTGTAAATAGTTAATTAAGTTTAATTAATGTAATTATCTTAGGAATTTCGAGTTGAAAGTCTTTATGAAGTCATTTATATGTTCTCCCTATATTAGAGGGGTCCAGGATGAGTTTAATTGTGAATTTTAATTAGATAATTCAGTTTATTGAGTTAACTTCAATTAAACTAGTTCCAAATTGTTTTAGGAACTAATAGTTAGTTAATAGTCAGTTGGTGCACTAATGCATTAATTAGTGCTACTCCAGTTAACTAAAGATTTCCTCATGAGAAACTCACACATGTTAGTTCAAACAAAGACCTAGTTGAGACTACAGTGTAGGGGCAATCTACTATTAGTTGTATGATTTATTGAGTTGTATAGATCATGCACGAAATTAGAGAAGGACCGAATTTTCAATTGCGCACGTATGGATGAGGAATTTCCCTTTAAATATGAGCTAATTCTCTTAGGAATTATGCAAAGAATTAGAAGCTTTGAGGCTTGGAAATTTGGCTAAGTATTGGCCAAAGGAAGTCATCAGGTGGAGGATAGGAAATACTTATGCAGGTTAAGCTCAAGATTGAGCATAGCATATTGTATTTATCCAAATTCTTTGACTAGGGGTGAAAGGAAATAGAGGCTTGGAGAGTAGTAGAAGAGGCTAAGGCTTGACTTGAGCTTGATTGTGAGCTAGGAGATTGATCATACTAAGTACTGGGAGTTTTCTTGTGAGAACAAGCATTTTATTATCATCTTGTATTTCTGATTAATGCAATATAGATAGTAGGGGTTTTGAGCTATGGCTTTCCCAGCGAACACTTATTGTTTTATGTGCCATTGATTTGTCTTCCTCTTACTATTATTTTTTTTATCAATCTATTGGTTTCCACTGGTGAAAGGAGAAGTAGATTCTGTTTTTTTCTTTAGTAAATTGCATGATATTTTGAATCTATAGGATAATTCTACAAGTTGGTGTTATGCAGCCAACCTACGCTATCGTTCATGATGAGTGTTTGTGGGAATCTGAAGAAGCACTTGCAGTGAAGGATGAATCTCTTCCATCTGTGCCTCATCCGCTCTATCCTGACATCTCTTGTGATTCTACCACTTTCGATTTTCCCTATGAAAACTCATCTTTGGATGTTTCTACTTCTTATCATTCATAAGACACACTGGATGTCAACTTGTCATTACATTATGGAGAGGACACATCTTCCTCTGAAAATCCATACCGTTTGTCATTTGTCGTTTTAGAAAACATAAAAAGTGAACATCCTTGTTTCTTATCTACCCCTCTATATGATTCATCAAATCATGAGTATGTCAACAAACATCCCAAATTTTTTGATCATGGTTGTTGTGATCTTTGTACTTCTTCATTTCATCACGATGTTGATTCACTTGCTATTAATCTTCCTCAGCCATTGGTATTCGATGATATATCTATTGATGAAGTGGAAACCCCGTAGGCTATCGAGGCACTTCAGCCTGAGCTAATAGTTATGTCAAGCCCTCGTTTTCCTGAGGTTAGTTCCACTTCCAATCAGAAAATTTTTGAAACACCCAAGGCTTCTCATCACTCTCTGCTTCACATTGAAGATCAATCTAATACATAGAGTTCACTTCCTCCACACAAACCACATGATCCCATTGCTCATGCCTTGGAGAAATCTTACAAAATGAGCACACTTACAAGGTATAGTCTTATGTCTTTCTCATGTTCGCTCGTATGTCACAGTCCAAAGAGTGTGTATGCTAGACATCTGCACATAGTACCCCACAACACCATGGTACATATGCAAAATTCTTGTTTTGTGAATTTTCTATTTTCCTTTCTGTGGATGTTTTAGAACTTAGAGTGTGTTGGCATTCACTGATTTATCTTTCTTATTCACTAGTTTACATGCATAGCTTTCTTGTTTACCATGCCTTTGCCAACATGGGCCAACCAATGCATTGGTGGCTACATTAGAAATATCACTTCACGTGAGTAGGCACATGCATTGTTTAATGTAGGAGTAGGAGTAGTGTTTTCTTTCTTCCTTTTCTTTGCTTCTTGGCTTGCATGTTTTCTTTTCTTTCTTAATTGGTTTGGTTTTCTTGCTTGCTTGTTCTGCTTACTTTGTTTTCTTTTTTCTTTCTTTTCTTGTTCATGTCCATAGGTTAGCCTTACATGAAACTATGTTTGGCTCTTGAGATAAGCTGGAAAAATCTAAGAGGACTTGTATAACTATCAACATCGGGTTATATGTTGTCCTCTCTCTTTGTGAATAGCTTGTTGTCTTCATTTGATGATGCCTTGATGGAAAATACGTTATGTTCAAAGTGAATCTTGGTGGAAACATAATTCTTTCACTGTTAACTAGTATCGCCTACTCTAATCAATTATTTTGGGTTAACCCTTGTCATCTCAATCAAGTAGAGTAAGGTTAGGGGAAAACGTTAACAATAATGTTAGAGGTATATATAACATACTTATCTGAAAGAACAATCTCTTTTATTCTTAATAAGTCCGTATCCCTCTTTTGCATCTGAAATAAATAAGTTCCTATGCACAACTCTTTGAAAATAAAAATTAAAAAAATGAAAATGAATAAGGTGAAAGAAGAGAAAGGCTTCCTTCGCAGAGAGGTGATACAAGTAACTCTACCGGGGTATTGACCAGGCTCGCGAGCAGTGGAGCAATGCTTTTGTTCCTGCATGACTCTGTCGAGGTAGTGTCCAAGTTATCTAGCAGTGCAGCAACACCAGAGATGAAACTTAAAATCTTACAGTTATATTACTTGTGCATAAATATATCCCTCATCCCCAATTGAAACAAATAAGTTGACTTGGCTTTGAATGTGTCCTGACTGATTAAGAGAATGGTAGGGACTAAATCTTTCACACAAGCTAGTGTGGAAGCCATCATGATCAAAGAATTGAACAATACTTCCGGGAGGGTTAAACTCACTTTTCATGAAATAAGGTCCATACAGAGAGATGGAGTTCTACCAGTGTGTCACCAATGTTGTAGTAGCTACAACCATCCTCCAAAATTTTGGCTCACATGAAAATTTCAGAGCCTACCTTGGATCCTCTGATCGATTGTCCCTAGTCACTTGTTGGTAAGTTGATGATCTCAAGCTTCCCCTCCTTGATCTTAAGAAGCTTTCATGTTCTCATATTTATGCAACATGTGTCACCTTTAGGCATAGGGATTATTGTTTAGCATGCAAAGGTAATTTTGTTTTTCTTCAAGGGAGATCTTGTGTGTATGAGTTATTTTCATTATATAGACATGTTTCACACTCACTTCATCCACTCTTGTCATGAAGGTTGTTGCTTCAATAAAAGTATGACTTATGCATTCTGGATGGTCTATGTGTATCACTAAGTGTCCAGGTATGATCACAGTCAATTCCTATCAATGTTTACACATGTTTCGTTGATCTCACACTTATACAATTTCCCAAGAAACATAGCCTCATCCAGCCTCCTAGAATTGTGAAATTTTCTTCTGTAACCACCAATCTTTCTCCCTCTCTAGCTAGAAATCCGCAGTGCATATAGACCCTAGCCTGCCTTGGCATCCAAAACTGTGTAGTGTTTCCCTCCATTATCCTTCCCAGCTAGAACCCAATGTCATTAGAAACTACACAGTATTGTCCCTCGACTACATAGTTTTCCTTTCAAACTGAAGCTGCACAGATGTGTCCTCGTGGAATGCATCTCACAGTGTTGCCTTGCATCTAGAAATTGTGTAGCATTGCCTCTTAGCTACTTAGGCTACATTGCACTCATAAACTATGTAGATGGGCCTCCCAAGGCACTACTCGCTAAAGTAGATCTAATATATCTCTTAGTGACTATAGGAAAAGGGTGACATGCTGAGATCACTCCCAAGGAGTTGACGAGATGGACCAAGGAACCAATTTATGGAAAAATATCAGGATTGTAGGCAAACTTCAATGGATGCATGATCATTTAGAGGGTAAGTATGGTAATTAAAGAACACCTTTCGAAGTACACCTCTTAGTTGAGTTTGCAAGACTTCTTGTCATTGTCATATAATCCTTTCTTCAATAACATGCATGTGTGAAAACACAAAAAATTCATTTCATGTGTTTACTCTACATGTATTTCTACCTTTTCGCTTGTTTGACCAACTATCGTCTTTAGCATGTTGCTTACCATGTTATGCTTGCGACACTGTTCTGGTTTGTCTTCGTGTGCATGAGTTGCTTTGACTATGTAAACAATCATCACACTCACACACAATTTTGTAAGCACTGTCGTGAAAGTGTCATCTCGGTCATCCAAAGGTCTATCCAAGTGTCACCCTTGTCGTTTTCACCATTAGATAGTCTAGCAGCCAGTTACACTGAGCATATATTGTCTTGTGGTTTGAGGTGTCTTACTGTCAAGTCATGTTGACTGTGTGCTCGTAAGGTCATGTATACATGAGTTCACTCACTCACACATCTAACCAATTTTTCTGAAACTTTTTTGATTAGACCACCCTCCATCAGCTAGACCTCCACTTAGTTACACCGCGTAGTCTTAGCCGTTAGTGACCAAGCATTATTTCCTAGAAATGTGTAGATCTTGAGGCTTCCCTCCTACCAATATTCACTAAACAATATTGGAACCAATCTAGCTGACTATCACCCAAAACAGTTCAGAAGTTGCATAAGAAGCCATCTTAGTCTGCGCTTCCCACAAGCCTATCTATCAAGCCTCCCGCTGGTCAACTAGAGAATTTGACTAAAATAGTGACCTGAGGCTGCACTTATCCCAAAAAATGTGAAGCAGTTGTTAGCCATCCTGCCTGCACTACCTAAAAAAATTTTGTAGAGATGAGGGGCAAGCACCCACTATTTGTCATTGCACTGTCCCAAGAAATTGCACAGCTTTGTAAGGCAGTCCCCTTGCCGGCATGCTTGCCACTCCTCCTAAAAATTGCGTAGTTTTTTTAGGGAGTCCACTTACTACCTGACATCCCACTTAGCACAGAAATTGTGCAAACATCAACCTACTCGACTGCCTCCCATATATGCATAGTTCTAACCACCAAGCTCCCTCAACCCAATCATAGCCTCCTATGGAAATCTGTGCAATTTTCACTTCTAGTTCCTCTCGCTGCCTGTGCTGCCTTCCCTAGAAAAACCATGTAATTCTACCTCCCAGCTAAACCAGATCCAATAGATGTCACCTAATTTCCTGGACTACTCAATCTAGCCTCTTAGTGACCTTTGTGCAATTTTTCCTGACAATGTTCTGGAGCCTCGCATCCTAACCTGAAATGTGCTCTGTGTTGTTTCAGAGCCTTATCCTCTCTCGTTGTCACCTGCACCTGGAAACGAAAGACAATTCATCATGGTAGACTAGGGGATTTGTAGATTTGATGTCATCTCGTCATGAGTGATTGTAGAAACATGTACATGGATAAGACATGGCACAAAAAAAATGGGATGAACAAGGAGTGCATGCTAAAATACCTGCTCTTAGTTGGACTAACACATGAAGCATACCAAGTAGAAAGCAAAGGAGACATATGCACATGCATGAACCATCAAATGAGCAACAAGACCATTAAAGAATCTATGCACTTTTCCAATGAGAGGTGAAACTATGGTACACCACAAGCACACTCATCACTCAATAGCATAACAACTTGACACAAACAACACAGCCAACATGTGCATACCAGTAGTCTCATGAGTCACCTTGTCCACATCACTACTTTGGGTCATACTTCTGTAATCTATGTAATGTAACATGGAAGTCCAGGAGACCCACGGATGAAGTTAAAGAGTCATTTAAATCGAATAGTCATGTAATTCAAATAGTCGTGAGGGAAGTCGAAGAATTTTTCAAGGGTCAGTTTCAACTTTGGCCATATATACCCCTCATTTGTACATGAAAAGGAATTTTCACCTTGGCTCGTCCCACATAACCTTGAGATTATATAGTCTTTTCTTTGAGGAGCAAGTAGTGGTTCCAATACCCCACTATTGGGGTTAGTGATGTATGGTGTACTAATGTGTCCTGGAACTTTCTCTTAGTTCAAAAGCATGTCAATAGGCCAACACGTTTTCACACATGTATTGTAGTAATTTGTAATACTATTCATTGGATACTTGTAATGCATGTTGCTCCAACCTGTACTACGATAGTTAAACTATTTCATTTTTTTAATGCATATGATGTTGGAAATGTGTCGTTTCAGTTGTTATTGTTGTCTCGCCCATCTGGACTAATCCATTGGACACTAAAGAAATTCATTCTTGTAAACTTGTTATAATGACTGTCACACTCGTGTGGGCTACTCTGTTGGGTGTTCTACATGTTATCTATTCACTTTGTGTTTGTGACTACCACATGCATTTGGACTACTCTATCGGAAGTTGTGCATATCCTATTGTGTTGTGTGTGTCTAACTAAGTTGGGACTATTCCCTTTCAACTTGAGACTCACTCTCACCCTCTCCCTTTGCAGTGAAAGAAATTAGACACAAGTTACACTAAGTACTCACCAGCCACATGAACCTCGTTGTTTGAAGACTAAGTATACCACTCTCATGCGCTTACAGGTAAGAGCTATGGCATATCTTTAAGATAATAACAACTTAGGCATCATACCATATGGAACTCCTACACTAAACGGTGTGAGGTCTAGTTGGGACTTCATACCAAGAAGATCCCTTGAATGTTGTTGGGTCCAACACCATCAACACTACGATGACTCTGGATAAGCCCTTCTTACTAAATATATGAAGAAATTCATCAGTTGTTAGGATATTCATGCGAAAATTTCTACAACTTCTTCACAATAGAAATATTCAAATTCTCAACTCAGCAAAGTGCCAAATTTGGGCAGGACTTGACTTTTTATAAAAAATGTAAATTTCTAACTCCATCATTAGCTCAGATTTTTATCATTAATTACATATCTATCGCTATATTTGGTCAATTTGTCCTCATAAATGCACCTTTCTACGTGTTTTGATGACAAATTTCCTTTTCAATAGTCATAGTTTTCTGACAAACTTCAATGCATCTCATATTGTAGAAAGCAACCCATCTTACATCAAGTCTCCTATGAACTTCAACATAATATAGACTATAGCAAAGTAACTTTCTATATCGAAGCTCTTTCTATAGCTTATTTTATAGTCGAGTGCCCACTTTAAACTATAGGTGGCACTAAGAATTTTCTTCTTTCTTCAAAGCCAAGATGTAGGGGTAGGGTTGTCCCTGTGTAGCTTCAAACTACTTCCATTTACTCTTTCTTGAAACAATTCTCCATTTAGATTTTCTATTCGAACTATGCCTCGATCAGTAATATGCTTGATAATTTATGGGCCCAACCAATGCATCTTGAATTTTCCTGGAAATTTTACAAAATTACTATCATAAAGGAGAACAAGGTCTTCTACCTGGAACTTCTTTGGCTTAATATGTCTATCATGCCAGAACTTTTCTCTTTCTTTATGTACCTGTTGATGGAATCCTGCAATAAATCTATCTTCCTCCAAAGTAAGCAACTACAACATTCTTTCCTCCATTACATCAGGGCTTGCCATATCTGTAAAAGATGCAATCCTCAAGCTAGGCATGATGTACTCCATGGGAATCACAAATTCTTTCCCATAAACTAACCTGAAGGGTGTCTGACATGTCTACTTTTTACATGCGGTCCTACAAGCCCATAATACTATTGGAATTCTAAGGTCCCAGTCATCTCTATTTACATTACATACCCTAGTAAGTGCATTCTCCCAAATCTTATTAAATGCTTATATTTTTCCATTGGCCTAAGGATGATAAAGGGTACTCTTCTGATGATAAACTTGGAACTCCTCATTTAATGCTTCAATAGTCTTATTCAGGAAGTGTGAACCTTGGTCACTCATCAAAATATTTGGACATCCAAATCTAGAAAATATGTACTCAAAAACAAACTTCACAGCAGTTTTTGCATTGCAGTCCCTTACTGGTTGTGCTTTAGCCCATCTTGTCAAATAATCAATTGTTGTAATTATGTACCTTGCACTAATCCTCTTTTAAGGTTAGTTGATGGTTCCAATAAAATCAATGGCCCACTTATCAAAGGCCTCAAATGTAAATTGTGGTACCAATGGCATCTCATCTCTTCTAGAAGGCTTCCATGTTCCTTGACACACATCACATGCTCGACAGTACTCCTTCGCATCTTTATGTAGTGTAGGACATCACAATCTTGATCTTGAAATATTTTTCAGAGTAGCTTTTCATGCATAGTGTCCACCCGTTGAGCCCCCATGAGCCTATGCAAGAATAAATTGTCTTTGATGTTCAGGAACATATCTCTGTAGTATCTCATCTAGTCCCATCTTATATAACTATCTTTCTATTAATGAAAATTCAGCTGCCTTAACCACTAATTCTTTCTTTTGCTACGTAGAATACTATAAAGGAGTCATTCTTGTGGTCAAAAGCTAAATGATATCTATGAAATGGTCATCTGCAACTCTGATTGCAAATAATTGTGCATTAGGAGATTATCCTCTATGTTGGTTGGTTCTTCTCCTTTTTCCAATATTGAAAGATGGTTAGATCTTGTATTCAGTCTCCCTGGTTTAACAATGAACTCAAAGTCATATTCTTGGAATAATAGTAACCATCTGCAAATATTTCCTCCTAAGATGAGCTTATTAACCAAATACTTCAGTGCATAATGATTTATAAACATTTTAAAGTGTGACCCTGACAAATATGGTCTAAACATCTACAAATCATATACCATGGCTACTCCTTCCCTTTCTGTAGTGGTGTAATTATTTTATTCTTTAGATAACTTTCTACTTGCAAAGGCTATAGGATTATCAATTTCTCCTGCACTAGGTTGTGGTAGTACCACTCACAAATCTATACAAGAGGCATCCGCATGGACATAGAATTCCTTATTCCAATCAGGGAACACTAGTATAGGTGCAACTACCACTTTTTCTTTCAATATGTTGAGGCTCTTCTCACATTCTTCATTCCATTGAAAATTTTACATCCTTCTTCAACAATTTCTCCATAGGAGCAGTGATCTGATCATACCCCTTCATGAATTTCCTATAATACCTAGTATGTCCTAACGTAGTGCGAAGTTGTCTTACTATCTTAGGTGGAGGCAAGTTTACAATGACAGCAAACTTAGTAGGGTTGACCATTATTCCTTACTTACAGACAATATGTCCCAACAATATGCTGAAAGGTACACAAAATGTACACTTCTTTAGATTCAAAGATATCTGATATTGTATAAATGTGTCAAACATCAGCCTTAAACTTCCAACATGTTTTCTCAATAATCCAGATATTGTCCAATCATAGAAATATACTCTAAAAACGTGTGGATGTGTTCCTTAAAATTTGCAACCACCACCCTAGAAAATATAGAAGGGAGATTTTTTAATCCAAATGGCATTACTTTGTATTGATATGAGCCCCATTTTGTAGAAAATGTGGTCTTATGCTGATCCTCAAGTGCAATCCTAATCTGATGATAACCTGAGAATCCATCTGTAAATGAGGAAGCTTCCCATCCTCTGGCATTGTCTAGCACTTCATTTGTGAAAGGGGAAAAGAAGGGATCATGTAAACATGCATCATTCAACTTTCTTAGATCAACATAGATCCTAATTTCTCCTTGATTATTCTTCTCTTTGACTACCATAAGACTTACCCATTCTAATTCTTCTATAGGTTCAATAATTCCTTATGCTATCATGTTATCAAGCTCTACTTTCACTTTCTCCATATACTCCAGCTTCAACCTGTAAGGTCTTTGTTTGATTGGGTTCACATCAGGCTCAAGGGGAATATTCACAACTCCTAGATCTCCTATTATACCCTTCATCTCTAAAAACTTGGTTCAAAATAGTTCTTGATATTCATGAACCAGTTCTGTAGCTTTACTAACTATCTCTTCATCCCAATAGTCTCCTATTATTGCAAACTTGGGTTCCTTCTCTAATCATATATTTGCCTTCTTGGTCTTTAGTGGCTCTATTATGTCTAGTATCATTAGCTCAGGTCCAGTTATTTCGCGGTATTCTTCTAAGTCTAGTATGTGGATGTTGCAAGGATCTTCTTCTTCATCTGTAGTGAGATTCTATCATTCTAGTGCATTTTCTAACTGCGCAGTCCAATCAGGTTGCTACCATGTCAGTGGGGTTACATTCTCAAAGATATTCTTCTTGATTGTTTTAATAGACAAATCTATGTATGGACAATCATCCTCAAAGATGAATGTTAATATGAAGCCATCAACTATGTCTACCCAGTTTACCGTACGATGTTCAAACTCTATTTCTATGTACCAGTTCTTAGGGATTGTCCCTAATGTATGAATGAATCCATGTACCCATTCTTATTGTGGAATCTCCTTTCATGTTGTAGTGCATAGCTAGATATTCTTTCTAGGATTATTTTCATCATCATATTTTATCTCCATCTCTTTATCTATTTGTCCAAACCTTATCTCCATCAATATTCAACATTCTTGCCAACCTCCTATATTCATCTTGTGTGCATTCCACCATCTAGCAGGATAGCTTGTAGGGCTATATCCAAGGCTAGAAAACTTTGATTTTTTGGAACTTATTCTTCATAATCATTAAGAAAAGTATTTACATCACCTAATTCATCATAAGAAGGCAGTTTACAAACCTCAGATATCATACAATGAATTGATTTAGTAATTCTTGCACAACACCTTGTGGATACTTCATGCAACCTATTCTTCTAGTTTTCCAACTCTTCTTCTAAGTCTGAGGTACAATAACTATCATGCTCCCAACTCAACTTGCCTTCTGCAGTAGGGTTAGCACAATTTTGTTCCTTCCCTGTCATCTGATAGATATTTTCTATGTCAGTTGCACAATATTCTTCTTTGAGTGGTTCTGTTTATCTTACTCCTTCTGATGGATCTAAGGGAATAATTACTCTCATATTATTTCCTTCAAATATCATCTATCTCTTCTTCAGATTAATTATGTCCATATTATCAAATTATGAGTCAATTCCAAGCAATGCAGGATAAGGTTTACTCTCATCGACGACCTTTATTACTTCAAAATCAGAAATAGTGTGAACTCCTTCAATATCCAAAGGGAATATCTTTCACTGATTTTCCATCCTTAACTGAATAGGTGACTACTCTAGCTTTGTCTTGCCCATTAATTCCCATGTCTACTTCATTATGACATTAGAATTAGATCCCAGATCGATAATAATTTGATACATCTAATACTCTCCTATCTGCACAATAAACCTTGTCTCTCTTATGGTTCTCTTCAGTCGATGCAAATTATTGACTGTGTGCATCTCAATTCAAGGTGTTTCTTTGGATGTATGGGAATCTATCAACTCTTGCAACCATTCTCTAGCCTTTTAATCTCTTAACACTTTCATACAAGTTTGCAGAAAAAACCATAAAATACCTACTTGATTTGTTGAATCATGGTCTTGTTTCAAAGCTTGATCTTGTGTTGAAGCTCGATTCTATATCAAATCTAATGACACTTCACAGTTACTTTCTGATCGGACTCTAGTTGTGCACTAGAGGTCAAATCTCCATCATTCATAAACCTTCACTTTGCTTCCATAAATACTTCTTCTTTCTAAATATTGAAAAGAAGAACTTTCTCAACATTCTTTCTAACCCATGAACTTTTAGATTCTTTATTTACATCCTCTTTATCACTGTCGGTTGCAACTCCACTTCTAATGAAAATACTAATTCGAGGTTTGTCAATGATCCTTTCAACAATCATCATTTGAATATTCTATCTCAGTTGTTGATTCCCTTTTTATTGCATCTTCACCATAAGTACATTACATTCTTCAATTACATGATCAAAGGATTTACATTACGTCATTGTGGGGTTCTGTCAGTCTCTCTCAAAATGACCTGACTCGCTGCATTTATAGCGAATGATCTGTCCACGTCCACAACCAGATCCACCACCTTGACATTTTCCTTGGTAAAATCCTTGACCACATTTCTATCCATTTTCCTCATGTCCATGCTCTTCTTCTTGCATTTTATAAGTGTTATCACCGCACTCCATCCTTAGCTCATAATCCTGACAATTATTCTCATCATGTCCTACTGATTTACAAAATTTGCAATATAGATTCCTTAGAGTTTGTACATATTTCTGTAACAAGTAACAATATTCTAAACAATGTTGGCCTTTGGTCTTACACATTTCGCACCATAGGCTAGATCCTACATTCAAGGGATTCGATGCCCCACTAGCCATTTAATTTCTGAAGATAGGGCATTGTTCTTTAGAATCACCTTTTGATCTATTCTTTGTACACCATACGTCTTCTCTAACTTCTTTTATTTTCTTGATGTCTTTTATATTTAGTTCTAGATTCACCAGCTAATTCTAAATCTATTTCATGCCTGCATTAGTATCTCATATAGGCGAAGCTTCCAATTTCATTGCAATCTGTATAGCTTCAACTTGACTTTCTATATTTTTTTGCATCAATGGAAATCTAATATGCGGTAGCAGCGCAACTATAAACCATTCTTGATGTTGCTACATATCTATGTCGAAGCTTACTTGATCCAATAACACCTTAAATCTCTTATCAAACTCCCAAATAGACTTAGTAGGTTTCTGTTTGATCTCTTTCAACTTGTTGGTGCACTGCGACTTAGACTTCAGTTTTTTAAACTCTCTTATCAATGTTCTTTCAATATCTGCAAATGTTTTGTTCTAATTATTTGAATACTTCATATACCATGTCAATTATATATCTCAAAACATCGTAATGAGTTGCACTTTATTTATATTCTCATCGTTGATCTACTTCATTGTCCATACAGTTTCACATAAAAACCATAACTATTCTTGACCCTCTGATCTAGTTGCTTTAAAAATAGGTATCTTAATATCTTCAACCATACTTCTTCTTGGAGGGGGAGGGGGATGGGGGTTGGAGGGTAGAGGGAGAGGGAGGGGGAGGGGGAAAGCCAAAAACACCCTAGCTATTACTGGATTCTAGCATCTGCGAACTCTGAAGCTGGGAGGGTGAATACTGTGAAGCTACTTAAGGGTTATCATGGTGGCTTTCTCCTCTTTCACTTTAAGATTCACTTAAAGAAGGACTATAATTAATCTCTATAAAGGTATTTTTATCTTTTCCATGAGGTCTATTTCTAGTATCTACTTTATATCTCTTTCCACTTCACATTGTTTTGATCTCTTGCTTAGATTTATTCTCTCTTCTTCCAAACATAAGTAAACTATCAATCTAGTTGCATCTATAAAACTCCCCTTTCACACAAAAGACTCTTAATCCAAAGCTTAAGAGATTTTAAATACTTACCTTGTGGTTCTTTGAAGAATCATGGTTTTGCTTTGTTGTAGGACAGGGTCGACTCTATGATGAACTTAGTAATGAATCCTCCCAAGATGTTATCAATCCAAAAATCAAAATCCCTTAAAATCCTATTGTGAGTGCTCTTGAGTCACTATATGAGTTCATGAGCCCATGTCGTAGGTTATTCACCTTTAAAATAGTTCTTCCTTTCAGTCAACCTTGATATCCACTCATATAGCTTGACAGGAAATGAAGCAAAGAAAATCTCACATTGATCTATGAAAATATACTTTTGTAACCAAGCTTCGGATTTTAAACAAGGGTTTATGTTTTCTTGATCCGAAAATTCTCGCTATTCAAGTCTATCTAGTCTTGAATCTCCTTCTTTGACGGGTGCCACATCCACATATCCCTCAACAATATTTTGGCCCCAGGAACAAAACCATTTGTTGGGTTGGTTTGGGCTGACCTGGGTTCGATCTATATTGTGCACCAAAAAAACCCTCAATCACTAGCCCTTTCGGCAATGACTTGCAAGCAGATCCCAATATCACCCGAAGTGACTATGGGGGGATGAAAAATCATGTTTTTGTAGCCTTGAAGGATTAGGATATGTGGTATTATTATGTTATATTAGTCTTAGTTAATTATAAATCACTTCACCACATTAGATTAGTCACTTAGACATGCCATATTAAACCATAAACCATTACTATGTTGAAGTAAAATGCAATTGTAATATTGCTACTCTATGACAGATAATAAGAAAATATACACATCAAAATACCAATGTACCATGGTTCACCCCAATGTAGTCTACTTCCACAAGAAATTTTTCTTAATATAATAAATCTTTGAACAACAAATATTTCTTTGCATATGCACTAAGTTGCAAGCTACCTACGCACCTAATTGCAGACTCAGGCCTCTGCACACTCAGTTGCAAAGCCTCTCCTTCACTATCAAATTTCATATTACAATAGTTCACCCATAACATTGATCTGGATCAAAAGATTTGATGATTCTCTTCTTATTATTTTACCCTATATATATTATTACATCGAAGGCTTACATCATCATAATACCATGGTCCAAATACCATGGACTCCATTAAACAAGCAACTATGATCCCAAAATCATTCATCCCTTACAAAAATAACATACTTTTACAAAAAGCAGAGGCTTCTACCCACCTTAAATCCATTACAACATTGCACGGTATATTTAAAATGCTCCACTACACAGTCCACTTCGTGCTCCACTCCACAAAATGGGGACTCTTTTCCAAAATCTTGGTGGAGTTGGGTTGTGCCCAACAACTACAGGACACCCAGGGGCGAAAGAGCCACCCCAAGTGACCAAATCTTGAGTTGGGGCTCCTTTTTACTAACCTAGGCTCTGACCGACATGCATGAAAAGGATTGGGTGTGGTTGAAGGCCTCCAACCATATGAAAAACACTTCTTCCACACGATTGTGACCCATCTTACCTAGTTCATAGGGTGTGGTCTCGAGATCTAAGCTACAGTTCCAATCCAGCCTCCAGATCATTGCCCATAACTACTTGAGGCTTCTTAGAATGTTAAATTACATTATTACAAGGTTAGACATACAAAATTGAGTTCTAAACTTGACCTAGATAGACCATAACATTCTAGGCATTTTTCCAAACATATGGTAGACATGCAAGCTATAGGTCATGAATACAATCTTATCATAATGGTTTATGATCCATCTAATAATCATCAAGAAGGCTTTATGCCTCTCCTCATAGTTGCATAACATTCGTTAGTCCATGCATTCATCAACCATTCATATACTTATCAAATCCTGAACAAATCATAGCTAGAGTGTTAATTTGCATGGGGGTCATAGGGGGGTGGTAGCCCCCTTGCATAGGGTCTCGAGTAGTGCCTCATGGATTTTTTTTGGACCCTATATTATGTGGGCGGACCTACCTATGATTTTTTGCATGGATTCTGCACATGGTTTTTGGCATGATGGTTTTATGTCGATGATATTTTGTAGATCCAGTCAAGGGAACTATGATTATGTTCTAATCCAGGGTTAATGGATGCTTCACACACACACACATACACACACACACACACACACACACATATATATATAGATATTGTAACATTGAAAGGAATACAATGAAAAATCAATTTGGTATTCTCGGTTTTGGGATCCAGGGGAAAATTTTCATGTATATATGTTTTATGTTTTATGCTTCGCCATTATTTATTTTCTATCTTTTAGAATTCGTATCTAGGTAATTTTTGTAAGGGGTTAAAACCTACATTTGGTAATAGTGTTGTTTTGGCTCAAAGGGGATGCCTTTGATGCTGAGGGGTTTAACTCAAGTGTTTGGTAGACCTTGTTCAATGGGAGATCTGCAGGACCAATTCTTGTGATGAAAGAATATGGTGAGAAGTGGAAAGATAGAGATTAAGAAATTTAATGGTGAGAGTTTTTAGTTGTGGAAAATCAACATGGAGGATCAAATAGTGAAAGATTAGTGGATCGCGGTATATCCGGGGTACTAAACCAACGACAATGTCAACTGAAAACTAGGTGAAGTTAGATTAGAAGGCAAAGAGAACAATACGATTTTGTGTCTCAGATTCAATATTGTTGAATGTGTCAAGGGAAGCATTGGCGAAGCCTTTGTGGGACAAGTTAGGGACTCTATGCCAAGCTAAGTCTCTAGTGAATAAATTATTCTTATGAAAGAAGATGTATAACCTCAGGATGAGAGATGGAGACTCGACGACAGAGAATCTAAATTCTTTTAATACTATGGTAAGCCAATTATTATCTATTGATATTAAAATTTCAAATGAAGATAAGTGCATCAGTTTGTTGTGTTCTTTACCAGATTTGTGTGATAGTTTGGTTGTCGCAATAGGTATCAATACAACTACCTTGCAGCTTGATGAAAGTGTCTAATCCTTTCTATTAAAGGAGATGTGATGATAAAATATGGAGGGACAGAAAGGTGATTCATTGTCTATACAAGGAAAGTCGTAGTACAGAAAAAAAAAAAGTCCTCGAGTGGGAGATCTAAATCTCCAGGAAAACATGTAAATTTGTGTTGGAAATATGGAAAGGAGGGGCACTTCAAAAGGGACTGTATATCTAAAACTCCTGAGAAAGGAAAGGGATCTGATGATGCTCCTTTTGTAGAGGAATAAACCACCTTAGATGAAGTTGGGGATGTGTACTTGGCTTCTTCTTCAAGTACAAATGTAGATCATGAGGCATGGTTGATTGACTTAGGTGCATCCTTTTACTTCACTCCCCATAGGGAGTGGTTCTGCGAGTATGAGAAATATGATGGTGGTGATGTATTCTTAGGGGATGATAGGAAAGATAGAATTATCAGTCATCAAAAAGTCAAGTTGAAGTTGCAAGGTGAAAGGATTAGAACACTTCCGAGTGTTCTTCATATTCTTGTATTGGCAAAAAATCTTATTTTTGTAAGAAAGTTGGATTCTGCAGGTGTAAAAATAGTGTTCGAGAAAGATACCTACAAGATGGTTTGGGGAGCACTGGCATTGATGCAAGGAGTTCAAATTGGAACTCTATACAAGCTTCAGGGTAGCACTGTTATTGATGAGTGAAACAGTTTTGTGGTTCCTGAAAGTGGAGCAGAAAATCTAGTGGCCTATGGAGAAAAGACCATATCAATGTTTTGGACATATTGGAGAGAAGGTCCTTCGAATACTTCATGGTAATGGCATGGTAGAAGGTATGTATAATTGACCTCTATATTTTTATTTCTATGAAAATTGTGTATATGGGAAGAAGAATCGGGTGAGTTTCCCCTCTCGTGCTAAGAGGGAGAAACAGATATTAGAGCTTGCGCACAATGATGTGTTTGGACTTGTGTTGGTTCCATCACTGGGTAAGTCTGTGTACTATGTATCATTTATAGATGACTTATAAAGGAATACATGGATATGTTTCCTCATGAAGAAATATGAACTCTTTGATAGGTTTCAAGAATTTAAGGCTCTGTTGGAAAACCAGACATAGAAAAAGATAAAGGTGTTGAGGATAGATAATAGTGGATAGTTTTAGAAGAAGGGATTTTAAGAGTTTTGTAAGAAGTGCGATATAGCACGATACAAAAATACTCCGTACACACCTTATAAAAATGGAGTTACAGAAAAATGAATAGGACATTGATGGAAAAGGAAAGAAGCATGCTCAGTGGTGTCAGGTTAGGACATGAATTCTGGGCACAGGCAATGGAGATTACAAGTTACCTAGTCAACATATCACCTTCATCAGTGCTAGAGGATAAGACTCCACAAGAGGTATGGACTGGTAAGAAACCTTCTCTTACATATCTGAGGGTATTTGGATGTGATGCATATGTACATGTTCTAAAGGAGAAAATAACAAAGCTGGATAGTAAATTTGAGAGGTGAATCTTTATTGGGTATAAGGATGGTTTAAAAGGTTATAAGCTTTGGAACACAAAAACAAGGAAGGATTTGTACAACTGAGATGTGGTGTTTAGAAAGCTGAAATATGTTATTAAACATGAAGTCCTACCAAAGGAACCTGAGAAGATAGATTTTGAGCTAAAGGAGGAAGAATCATAATCTACAACAGAAGAGGAATCACAAGATGAATAGCCACAAACTCCAGCTGTGAGAAGACCAGTTCGAGAAACAAGGAAATTAGGAAGGTATAGTCCATCTTCTTTCCATTCAAAATTTTCTTTATCTATTACTGATGATGATCCCATAACTGTGAGGGAAGCAGTAGATTCAAAAGATGGAAAAATATGGAAAGAGGCCATGGTTGATGAAATGACATCTTTGGACAAAAATGAGGCTGGGGATCTGGTGGAGTTGTCTAATGGAAGGAAACCAATTGGGAACAAATGGATGTTTAAGAAGAAGATGAATGCATAAGGCAAGGTGGAGAAATAAAAAGCTCGATTGGTAGAAAATGGTTATTCCCAGGTGTCAAGAATTGATTTTGGTGATATTTTTTCTCTTGTTTCGAAGGTAGCTTCTATTAGATTACTTTTATCTTTTTCTACTGCCTTTTATTTTGAGGTAGAACAGATGGATGTGAAGAAAACATTTCTTGATGAGGATCTAGAAGAAGAGATCTACATGAGGCAACCTAAAGGCTTTGTGGTGAAGGCTAAGAAAGAACTGGTATGCAGGTTAAAAAAGTCTTTGTATGGGTTAAAACAATCACCAAGGATGTGGTATCAGAAATTTGATATATATATAGGGACTTTGCTTCACCAGAAGAAAAATAGATAATTGTGTATATTTTAAATTAATTGTTGACCGTGTTATTTATTTGGTCTTGTATGTGGATGATATGTTGCTCATTGGAAATAACAAAGAAATTATCTAGGAATTGAAGACCCAATTGTCCTCCAAATTTGACATGAAAGACCTTGGTGATGCAAACTATATTTTGGGCGTGTAAATTAAAGGAGATTGGGAAAAGAGGAAGCTTTGGTTAAACCCAAGGAAATATGTTGATATAATATTGCAAAGGTTTAATATGTAGGATAGTAAACCGGTGAAGGTTCTTATTCATGTAGGTGTAAATTTATCTACTAAAAAGCCCAAAACACAAGAAGAGGAAGAGGACATGTCTTGTGTTCCATATGCCAGTGTAGTCGGTAGCCTGATATATGCAATGGTATGTACTAGACCAAATATTGCACATGTAATGGGAGTATTGAGTAGGTTTATGTTAAAATCAGGGAAGAAGCATTGGGCAACAGTGAAGCGGGTTTTCAGGTATTTGCGTGGCACTAGTGATTATGGTTTGTGCTACCAAGGAAGACAAAGATTGGATAGAATTTTGGACATACATGGCTTTGTTGATGCAGACTGGGCTGGAGATATGGATCATAGAAGATCTACAAGTGGGTATGTGTTTAACCTATTTGGAGGTGCAGTTAGTTGGATGAGTAAGATACAGTCTGTAGTGGCCCTTTCAACTATAGAGGAAGTATACATGGGAGCCACTCATGTAATCAAGGAAGCATTTTGGTTGTAGTGATTGTGTTCAATTGTGTGGTCAATACAGGAAGTCATAAGGATAGATTGTGATAGCCAAAGTGCAATGTTTAGTATCACTTTGGGATGGATATGGTTGAGGACAAAAATGTGTTTTTGGTAAAGTTGGACATTTTGAAGAATACTATAGATGCATTGATGAAGTATGTGACCACTGAGAAGTTCACTTGGTGTAGAGAAAAAATGGTCATTACAGGGCTGGATCAATGACTAAGCTCTCCCATGGAAAGAAAACAACGTGGGATAATGTTGGGTGTGTGTTATATTCTTTCCACAACTACCCCATGTGTAGGGGGGGTCATAGGGGCGCGATAGCCACCCCTGTACATTGCACTAGGCATATTAGGGGGGTCACATGAGAGGCAATTGCCCCCCCGTAGGGGGGTACACAGGGGGGGCGGTAGCCCCCAGGCATGGGGTTTGGGGCAACACCCCGTGAATTTTTTTTTGGACCCCATATTAGGTGGGTGAAACTACCTATGGTTTTGTGGATGGATTTCGCACATGGTTTTGGGCATGATGGTTTTTGTCCATGTTATTTTGTAGATCCGGTCAAGGGAACTACGTTTATGTTCTAATCTAGGGTTAATGGATTCTTTGGCATGTATATATATGTATTGTAACATTGAAAGGAATGTAGTGAAAAATCAATCTGGTAGTCCCCGTTTTGGGATCTAGGGGAAATTCTCTGTGTATATATGTTTTATGCTTTATGCTCTCACCATTTTTCCTTTTTTAGAATTTGTATTCAGGTAATTTATGTACAGGGTTAAAACCTACATAAATGAAGAACTGAAATTATATAAAGAAAAAAATAATATAGCCCTAAGAAAACTAACATGGTGTCAAAGCTGGCCTAAAGAAAAGTCATTGAAGATCACCTCTATGAAGAAACCTTTGTTGGAAACAAGAGAAGATGGTGGAGACCTAAAATAATTCTAGGGTTTAAAAGCAACCCTTATAAAATTGGTTTTGATGGATATTATGAGGTTATGGTTTGGAAGAAACCCTAAATTATGACAAAGATTTGAGATATGCAATCTAGAAACAGTACAATGATTGGTGTGAAAATGTTGAAGCACTTGTGACAGGTTTGATGTAGCACTAGATGGGATAGTATCAATTAGTCTTCGTTGCTAACGAAGTTGGTTGAAATAGATTAAAGGCAACAAGTGTTATATGGACAGTGGATAGTAATGACTCTTGAAGGTTGGCTCAAGAGGAAGATGATCTCCTCTTAGTAAAAGATAAGTACCTTTGAGATTTATGTTACTTCTTTATGTTTCTATTCTTGTTTGAGTTTATTTATTTGATTCGTTATTATAATTCCTGAATGTATATTTGAGTATTTGGATACATCTAACCTCTTTGTTATCAACCTATTTTACCTCTCTGGGGTAGTGACCCTCAGTAATTGAATTCGATTGACTTTTTTCCAGACCTAGGACTCATTTTCTCTAGTTTGACCCACAGAAGCTGGAACAAAAACCTATGGGAGCATCCAAAGCCTCACATTCACTCTCATGCCTTCTCTATGAGATTGTCTAAGGACGTTTTTTCCTCTTTCAGTGCCAGCATCTAGGGATGACAACTCGAACTGATTTCCTAGAGACTAAGGCACTCTAGAAATCATCCCTAGATGTTGGCATTGAAAGAGGGAAAAAAATTCCCTAGACACTCTCATAGAGAAATCCCGAGAGCGACTAGGAGGCCATAGATGCTTCCATAGGTTGATGTGCTAGTGTTTGGGGTTCAAACTAGAGAACAATGAGTCTTGGGTCTAGAAAAAATTCAATTAGAGGGGTAAAATAGGTTGATAACACTCTTGATGAGATGTGATAAGTGGATCCTTCTTGAGGATCATATGAGGTGTAGGAAAATGGAAATGAGGCACCTAATGAAAAGTTGACAAAGTGCTCCATCTGCCGATGTCAAGGTGCACAACTATCTAAATACTATAAGGTATGTATGGTGTATTGTTTCAATGTTATGTTTTAGCTACAATATTGCATGGCAAGGTAAGCCCTAAGGCATGATGAGAATATCACCTTCACAAATGGCTTATGCATGCATATAAAAGTAAGTTTGATGTGATATATATTGGTTCTCTTGATATTTGCAAGCATCTTCCATTTTACACATGATCGATTTCTTAATCCCATAAAGAAGGCTATCACATTGATTCTTATATATGTGGTGACTTGATAATATTTTTAATGCTTGCAATAAGAAAGATAACCATGATGATAAAAGTGTAACAATAAGATTGATATTCATGATATTCTTTTTTATCTTAGTAAATTGTTCAACGTGATCATTTTTGATGCCCTAACTTGATGGTTGAGTAATATGATAAAGAAGTGATGTAGTGATTATAATCTTTGAAGTATGACGATACTCTTGCCCAATTCCCTAATCATGTCCCTAACCATTGATGAAATTTTGATGTCATGTTTATATCTTATGATGAAGAAGATGATGCTCACATGATTATGACCATGATGAATATATGTTCTAGAACCTAATATAGTTTGATTTCATGATCTAATAGTTTTGCTAATGCACAAGAGTCTTATGATAGATAGGTTTATGTTTTGAATGATGATGACTTAAGTGGCTTCCCAATCATAGGGAGAAGCTCTCCATAACATCCCTGCAACTATTATAATTTATATATAGAATATTCTTTATTGTTAAAGTAATATTCTTTGACATAAATAGATAGATATTTGATGTTGTTAGTTTGCAACATGTGTTGGTCTAACAAGAGAGGGTTTCTTCTTGTCTAAGCCCCAACCACATGGAAGAAGTCTTAAGAGTGTAGTTATAGCCTACCAACCACATGGAAGAAATCCTATGGGTGTGATCATGCTAATATGTCACAAAAACTGAAGCCTTTTGCATGAAACTAGAAATGCACTATGAGTATGAAAGTCCTACAAATATGGAGAGGATAATAGAAATTCCTATTAGCATGGAAGTTTGAATGTTTGACCTACCATAGAGAATGTGAATGCATTGACTAAAATTTTGTTTCTAGGGGATCGAAATATGCATATATGTATGCCATTTTGATTTGATCATTGAAGCTAGTATATGACAGTAATTGATAACAGTTGCTAGGGTTTGACAAGATTTGGCTTAATGGCTTGAATTAGTCTAAATGAGAAATAACTCTTTAGAAATTTTGACATGATTCTTGATAGTTCATATATATGTTTTGGCTTATGGATTGATTGAATTTATGATGATGAAAAATTAGGGTTTTGATTTGATAATTGATGATTTGCTTGGATGGCAAGCACTATGTAGGCATAGTAACTTTCAGTGACTAATTGGTATTCAATACTGAGTCTATATTGGCATCAGTGGCTTTGACACATTAGTTCAAGTAGAAATAATTTTGATTTAGTAAGCAGTGGTCTCTTAATGAATGGATGGAACATATATATATATATATATATATTTATATTATATTTATATATTTTAATATATAATATATATATATATATATATATATATATATATATGAATTTTCATCTAAGGTCATAGAAGACTTATTTTATGATCATGAGGACGAATTGATAAAGTTTGATTGGATAGTTCTTGGTAAATAAAAGGTTGTTGTAGCTTGGTATTTGGATGAGAGCTCCACTTGAAACCTAGTCCAAAGAGTTTGTTACAATGTTATTGGCAGAAACTTTTATGACTTTGATATTAGTTTGATTTGGCATCTAAAGATTGATAAGATGACTTTGTTGATTTGATTTCATGGTATTGATTTGTGTCAGTGTGAGGATGAGTATATTGATTTGATCAGTATAATGTTGGTAGATAGCATTGTATGGTTTGAAGCAAGCTTCCTAGCCTAGTATATCCGCATTGATAGTTACCTAGTGAAGCCAGGAAGATGTATTGATCTAAACCTCTACTTGAAAAGTGGTCCAAGGTATGCCTTTGATTTTGGTTTTATATGATGATGGTTTATTATTGACATGTAATGAACCTCTAATGATCAAAGTAAGAGGGAGTTGGCCTCTGAAATCCAAAATGAAGAATCAAGAAAATATATATATATATATATATATATATATATATAATATATATATATATTATAATAATATATATAGATATATTGAAACTATTCAATAGTTTTTAAAATGTGGAAATGAAAATACTTGGACACTGATTGAATTTCAAGAAGTGATGTAGAGATATTGATGGACCTGTCTTGGAAACTGATATTTTATTAAAGAATTTATGTTCCATGTGAACATCCATCCAAACATATGTTTTGTAGAGACCAACTTAAGTGAATTCATGATTAAGCCACTTCATACCCATTGGTTCGTCCACTAACAATTTTCAAGATATTTGCATGGGATGATAAATTTTTGGTATGAGAAATTCTTCATATGATATATGACTACATGGATGTACTAATGTTGTTTGGGATCGTCATTGATGAGATGAGCACATCTAGGTGCTTCTTTAGTATAAAATATCCCATTATATTTTGATGATAAGTCTATAGTTGTAAGCATGGTTGAGGTTGAGTATGATGTTCCTAGCATGGATAGCTATGGGGCAAGTTAAAGAAACTCTTTGGAAAGTTATTTTTAACAAGTTTTTTATGTGACTTTGATACATTTCTATGATAAAAAATGGGATGCAATTGGAAAATAATCTCATATGTAGTTGGGATTGAGATCTCTTCATATACTTAAATAGTGTTGTTGTATGAGATAAACTTAGGCTTGTCGTTGTTTCCTTCGTGAGAGGGAGGATGAATAAGGTATCCTTTTTGTGATATATATTTGTTCTAATATAATATTTGATTAGATGTCCTGCATGAACAAGACTTTACTGCTATTGATACATTATGAAAGAGCTCTTCAGTGATTTATTTATGACGATATCAAACATGAACACAATGATATATTTCTGATTTACAACAAGAAAGATTGATTGAGGACACTGAGCCAACTCTTCCCCTCTATATGAGCTCCCAAAGTGAGGAACTGAGATGGAGGGCTCTTAGGATTGAGGGATCTTTGTAAAATAGCATATCGCCCCTATTTGTTACCCATAGGGTCAAAAATGTTACCCACCTATCTTGGTATATGTAGAGTATATGTCTGTTGGAATCATACGCACAAGTTGGGCTTGTTGGGATTCGCTTACAATCTAGACAATGGGTTGAGAGAGAGATTGGAGGTGTGCGATCCTTAACTTTGGTAAGTTCAGTATCTCACCTAGGATGATTATGATGTAGGTGTTCTACCACATGATTATTGAGTGTCATTGTTAGGAAGATCAGTGAGTAATAGGATGGTTGTTATCCTTAACTCCTATAGAAATTGGTATCTCACCCATTGATTGCATCATGGGATGGTTGTGATACTTGGTAAGTGGTATGTTTCCTATTTCTCGACATGGGATGACAGTGTCTCGTATGACCTTCCCCACTGTCATGGACATGAGGTGAGAGTTTCCAATAGGACCTCCCTCGTTTTCATTGGTTTCTAGGTTTGTATGTACTCTCCGATGTGGTTCCAAGTTGACATATGCTCACTAAAGATAAGCTCTACGATGTTTCCTAGGTTGTAGAATTGAGCTCCCCATTGGTAGTGATTTCAAGCGGTAGTAGTGGCTCCCCGATGAATAGATGGTGATACCTTGGACTCCCCTCCAATGTAAAATTCTTCTTCTTTTAGATTTGAGAATGTTCAGAGCATGAGTAGGGAAAATCAAGAGATAAGTAGGAATAAGTAGAGATGAACCAAGATGAATAGTGAAAACATTTTATGATGAGATACTTGAGATAGCATATGATTTGATGAAATGATACTTGTGATGATTACATGATGCAGTTGGAATTTATCCCTAGCTAAGAGGGAGTGTTAATTTGGTAGCTCAGTGACAAAGTCCAACCATGAGATGAGATTCTTGTTTTCAAGAGGACCGATTTTGACTTTGAAGCATTCAATTTGGACAAGGGAAAGTGTATTTTTGAATTAAAGCCCACATTTGCACATTTGATCAGGTCAGCCCTAAAAAATTGGAAACTCTTGGAAGCTTATAAATACAAGTGACCTTAAGCTTATTTCGGGATCATCATGATGCATTCTTATATTCTCTTCTTTGGTTTTGGTTCGCATGGGTCTGAGGTAGGTCAACAGAGAATTGGTTTGCACAAAGGTGAAATTGTAGGGTCTGAAGTTGGCATTTCTATTTTAGGGTTTTGAGCCTCAGTCGCGGCCTTACAATGGTGAAATTTCCACTGCAGCTGCATGAAGGATGACTCATCTGTGTGGTTGAATTATTTCAGACGCACACACATCACATTATCTCTACGGTTGGGACCTAAGGGTTGAATTTTATAGTTTACCAAATATTTCATCTATTTACTATAGAGTTCAGTAGTTGACCGTAGATAGTGACAGTTAACTCTAATCTTTTAAATTAGGGTGTTGATTATTGGTATTGTTGGGTTCATCTCATGAATTTGTTTAGTTTATTTTTTTGGATAGGATTATGGTTGAAGATATGGATCATCATACTATCTTTCTCTAAATCATTCAATGAAAATCTAATAAGAAGAATAATTTGAAATGGTTTTCCTTTTAGTGTTTTTTTCCTTGGTCTCTAACCAATCCTGGTGTCTCTATGTGTGAATGATTTTCTTCTATTGTTCCTTTATGTTCTACTACATTGATGATGATGGTGTTCTTTCTATATAATTGCATATTTTGCTAAATAATATTATGAAACTAAATAATTATATGATGTTATGTGGTGAATTTAATGTTTAAATGAAGAAATGCAATTGTATAAAGCAAAGAACAATATAACTCTAAGAAAATTAACATACAACACAATACAAATCCATTCTTATAACTAGCATATAAACAAATTATTAACCATGAAAGAAAAACCATCAAATCATCACAATAACATGTACAAGTGCTCATAGATTACAATAGGAAAATAACTCTTATTAACTTATGGAAAAGCAAACGATGTCAGGGACCATGTACCACCTAACCGTAGATTGAGCTAAAACAAATATTTATTTCAGCCAATCACACCCATTGAATTTTGGATATAAAGACATAAACAACTAGGGCTTCCCAAAGATTAAACCACCTCCACCTTAGGCTACTGCAATCTTGCAAAAACTGGCCAAGAGAACATGAAACCCAAACAAGTCTCGATGCCTCAGATTTTCTTCACCATTACCTTTAGAAATTTTCTTATCTCCACCCACCTATCTATGGTTTCCCAAAGATTAAGCCACCTCCACCACCAACCCTTGGGAATTTTCCTGAGACCACCTGATCTAAGTGGCTCCAGACATATGCAGAAGTCCAGGAGGGCTCAGGAAGGGTCAAAAACCAAAGTGTTTGGATTATGATGAAACTAGGTTCATGTTAAATATCTCTTCATCATGATCGCGATGGTGTGAACCGTTCATCAATCCGAGTTCAGATGAGGAAAATAGAGGTAGTCAAAGTTGGGTTTACTTTTGTTGACTGGGTAGGATTAATGAAGACACAATTTGAAATTTTTCTAGTGGACTGAATCCGGCCAACTCTGGCCAAATTTTGGGTGAAATTGTCACCTAGATAAAATGTCTCCTTCCATCCAGATTTTGAATTTTCAAAAACGAGCCATATTGTTTTAATAACAAAAAATATTAAAAAAATGGGTGGCGAACCACCAACCCCGCCATCCCAAACCTTAACAATATGTGTAATCATGGAGGGACAGATCATGACCCCTGACCCCTCCCACAGAATTTGTGAAAATAGGTGCAGGAAAGGTGGGTTGGCCCTTGGGGCATGGACCCAACCTTCCAACCACCATAAACTTCCAACGTTTTTGGAATAAAAATAAAGGGGTGAGATTTGATCCCCCGACCCTTCTCAAACAACCCAAAATTTTTAGCCAACATGCCAATTGTCAACTTTGGAAAATATTCCAGAAAATTTATATTTAAACACACTTTATCAGTGTGCCTAGGGAGAGGAGGTAGTGCACGTAGTTCGAGGTAAAATTTCGCAAGAGGGCCGAAATTTCACTTTGTCATATTTTGACAAGTTTTATATGGTTTCAGCACTTCTCAATGCCACAAATGCAATGGTGATATCCATTTCTCCATCAGATTTCTACACTTTTCGGCCATTTTTCAGTATGGAGATGGAACCATGACTACTGTAGAAACAAGGAGCGAAACCATGATCCTTGAAATCTTCCTGGGGAGGTAATTTTTCTCCATGTCGGAATATAGTCAAGTTTATAATCATTTTTCATAGTTTTTCACAAGGATCGCAATGGCGAGGATAGATTCACCTTTTCAGCTGCAAATTTTTAGTCCACCCATGGAGTAGAATCTTTGAGGAATCTAGGGGGAATCTAAAATATTCCTTGAGCCCCAGATTCTCAATTTCTCAGAATTTAGAAATTTGATAGTCAATGTTGCACTATTCGATGCCACAAATCTAATGATGCATTCATATTTTTCATTTTCTCATTCTATTCTTCACCCGCTTTTCTGAGTGGAATGTAGGAGTCAACATTAATGTGTGAGTAGCCATTTCCATGTGATTGATGCCATGAGATTGATGGCACAAACAACTTTAGCAGTTTGACATCCGCTTCTTTAGATGGCCCTTGGTTGTGAGGTATATGCAGTGTGTTCATGTACTTCTTTTGCTATGCATTGTGCTACACAGATTCCTATTTAATGTTTATAAGGGATCTTGTTTATTACTTTTTTTCATGATTCCTACTTGATGTGACATAGAATCGTCTATGTGATGTACTTGCTGTCATGATCCATCATGTTATGTTTTGAGATCCCTTTGTTGTATGTTGATGGGATACTCATGTTGTCATCATGTATTTTTTCATTGAGATCCCTTTTATGCCATGTTGGCAGGATGCTCATCATGCATGAGTTTTGTGTCATACTGATAGGAGTCCTTTTTTGACTGAGAGTTCCTATAGTGGAACATCTCTTGGAGCCACTCTTGAGTGAGGAAATTTTCCTTATATGATAGCGACATCACATATTGTGTACATCATCACTATTGATAGTACTTAATGTAGCGGCCTACACCATCTTGACATTGGGGCTTGGAGACATATTCCCTCCTAGACGAACTATGTTATCAACGACTTATGTTTTCATGTGTTGATGATTGTTGTGTTCGTCTTCTTTACAGCATGCAGATGTATTCATTTATGTTCTTTTAAAAATTCAATTTAACAGATCACGAAAGTAAAAGTTCTTGGAAGGGTCCTTTGTCACACCTGGGCTCGGATCAAGTGGTATCACAACAGTCTTTGCATTGATGTGAATTGCAAGCATGGACAATGGAACATGTAGTGATAGACGATGAGAAAACGAACTACAAGACCATGCTCAAAATTTCCAAAAGAGTGGAAATAATGTATGAAACTCTACGGAAAGAGACAGAGGAAAAGGAGCGATTGCAGCGTAATTTGGGAGCCAAGGAAGAGGCCTTGGAAGAACTGAATCGCAACAACCAAAGTCTTCAAATAGAGAACGTCAAACTAAAGATGTGCCTATGAAGAGAAAGAGGAAAAGAAAATTTTGTTACAACAACTGCAAGCTAAGGACGAGGCCTTGGAGAAGCTGCAGTGTGACCCATGTGAGGTAAAAAGTAGTTCTCCATCTTCATGTATTTTCCTGATGATGATTTCATTGTTTTTGAAAATCATACCACAGGAATTGGCTCCAAATTATTGAAGAAAATGGGGTATGAAGGAAAAGGCTTGGGCATTAATGGCCAAGGAATTGTCAACCCCATCAAAGTGGAGGAATTACCCCATGAGACAAGACCTGGGTGTGTCAAAAAGGAAGTTGGAGAATGCACTAAGACAAAAAGCGAACCACCAACAACAGATGATGATAAGCCTTCATCAGTTCTTTCCAAATCGACAGAGGAGGTAAAAGATGTTGATTTCCTTTTGGTTTTGTCTTCACATAGTATGATTTCTATTGGAGATGTGGAGATCCCAATTACAGGGACAAACATGAGGCTCCTTACCAGGACGAGGCACAAGGAAGAAGAAAAACTTGGTGGTAATAACCAAGGCATAACTCAACCATTGGAGGCTGTGCAGAAACCTCCATTTGTACGCTTGAGATACACCGAGGTAGAATGCTCGAACGTGTCATATTCTCCCAAGATGTTTTCAAAATAATTGAGAAAAGAGAATGATGGGAACACATCCCCATCATCCCATGGCAGTGCCCATGGGAGGGAAAGAGATGAGGCAAGCTCTCATCGCCATACTTACACCAAAGACAACAAGGAAAGGTATAACCACTCACAACATGCGTATGTTCATTTCGGTTATAATCATGTTGTTAATGATGAATGCACAACATGGTATCCAAAAACATGTACCTTTTGTGGATTACATAACCACACATTTTCTAAGTGTTGGAATAGAATGGCAGCACAAAAAGGAGGAGGCATGAAAGACCCTCTCAATAGAAAGAAAAGAAACATGTTAAACAGATCTAGAGGAAGAAGACATATTGCAGTCATTGCAATAGAAGTGGCCATCAAAGAGCCACTTGTTGGAGGCTCCATCGAAAGTAGCACCTTAAATACAAAGTGTCAGTGCATAAACCAAATGAAACAATTGTTTGACAAGAAAAAACGCCACAAGGAGGTGACCCATTCACCTTGATAAGTGAAAAATGGTTTCTAGACATGTTAGTGTTTCATGGTTGTACTTTTGTAATCATTTGTTGCATATTAAAATGTAAAAGTGATGATGTGTTTTCCATCACTTGTTCAGCAACAATGATGTTTGGTATTTTTTTAGTAGCATGATAAACTATGAAAGTGATGCTGTGTTTTCTATCACTTGTCAAGACAATAATGTTGGCCTTATGATTGTAAATCATGTGTTGCAGTGATGATGTGTTTTCCATCATTTGTTGAAGCAACAATGATATGTTGGCCTTGTTTTCATAGTTGGGGTATTGTGTCCATCCTAATGTAAACTTGACTGTCGAGTATGTGTTATAAAATCGTGGCAAGTATGGGATGCTTGGGTCATAAGTTTGTCATGAAATTCAAGCATGTAATTTGTGAAACAATGTACTACAGGTTGCAGGTGTCGACTCATCGCTTAAGGCTTTGAAGAACAAAGGTGAAGGAGATGGAATCAAGGTCTTTTAGGATGCTTGTGATACAGACAAGTTATAGAGAAGTTTCAGGTTATTTTCATGCTTTTGGAGGACCAAAAGCTCCTCAGTAGGGAGGATTGATCTAGGTGGCTCCAGACACATGAAAAAGTCTAGGATGACTGAGGAAGGGTCAAAAATAAAAATATTTGGATTATGATTGAACTAGGTTCACGCTAAATATCTCGTCATCATGATCGCGGTTGTGCAAATAGTTCATCAATCCGGGTCTAGATGACAAAGATAGAAGCAGTCAAAGTTGGGTTGACTTTTGCTACTGGGCAGGATTAATGAAGACACAATTTGGATTTTTTCCAGTGGATGGAATCCAGCCAACTCCGACCAGATTTCAGGCGAAATTTTCACCTGGATAAAATGTCCCCTTCGGTCCGGATTTCAAATTTTAAAAAACAGCCCATATTGTTTTAATAACAAAAAATAATTAAAAAAGGAGTGGCAGGCCACGAACCCCGCCACCCCAAACCTTAAAAATATGTGTGATGGTGGAGGGGCAAGCCATGACCCCTGGCCCCTCCCACAAAATTCTTGAAAACATGTGTGGGAAAGGTGTGCCAGCCCTTGGGGCATGGACCCAACCCTCCAACCACCATAAACTTCCATTGTTTTTGCAATAACAATAGAGGGGCAAGATTTGATCCGCTGATCCCCCTTGAACAACCTGAAATTTTTAGCCAATATGCCAACCGTCAACTTTGGAAAATACATTGGAAAATTTATATTTAAACGTATTTTATCAGTGTGTCGAGGGAGAGGAGGAAATGCACGCAGTTCGAGGTAGAATTTTGCAAGAGGGTTGAATTTTCACTTTGTCAAATTTTGACAAATTTTATATGGTTTCAACACTTCTCAACACCATGAATGCAATGGTGTTGTTTGATTCTCCATCATAGTTCTGCATTTTTCAGCCATTTTCATTATGGAGATGGAACCATGGCTGCTGTAGAAACAGGGAGCAGAACCATGATCCTTGAAATTTTCCTAGGGGGGTAATTTTTCTCCATGTTGGAATATAGTCAAGTTTATAGTAATTTTTCATGGTTTTCCATAGGGATCGCAAAGGCAAGGATGGATTCACCTTTCGAGTTGCAGATTTCCAATCCACCAATGGAGAAGAATCTTTGAGGAATCTAGGGTGAATCTAAAAGATTCCTTGAGCCCTAGATTTTTAATTTCTCAGAATTCAGAAATTTGACAGTCGATTTTGCACTATTCGATGCCACAAATCTGATGATGCATTTATATTTTTTATTTTCTCATTCTATTCTTCATCCGCTTTTTTGAGTGGAATGCATGTGTCAACATTTATGTGTGAGCAACCATTTCCATGTGATTAGTGCTGTGAGATTGATGGCACGAACAACTTCAGCAGTTTGACATCCAATTCTTCAGATGGCCCTTGGTTGTGAGGCATATGTAGTGTGTTCATGTCCTTCTTTTGCTATGAATTGTGTTGCACAGATCCCTGTTTGATGTTGATGAGGGATCTTGTTTATTACTTGTTTCAATGATTCCTACTTGATGTGACGCGAAATCATCTATGTGATGTACTTGTTGTCATGATCCATCATGTTATGTTTTGAGATCCCTTTGTTGTATGTTGATGGGATACTCATGTTGTCATCATGTATGTTTGCATTGAGATCCCTTTTATGCCATGTTGGTGGGATGCTCATCATGCATGAGTTTTATGTCATACTCATAAGAGTCCACTTTTGACTGAGAGTTCCTGTAGCAGAACATCTCTTGGAGCGACTCCTGTGTGAGGACATCTTCCTTGTATGATAATAAAATCACATCTTATACACATCATCACTATTGATAGCACTTAATGTAGTGGCCTACACCATCTTGACACCGAGGCCCGGAGACATAGTCCCTCCTGGAAAAACTCTGTTATCAACGGCTTATGTTTTCATGTGTTGATGATTGTCGTGTTCGTCTTCTTTACAACATGTAGATGTATTCATTTATGTTCTTTTAACAATGAAATTTAACACATCACAAAATTAAAAGGTCTTGGAAGGGTCCTTTGTCACACCCGAACCTAGATCACCACCTCATCCAGTTCCAAAGCCTTCTGGAAATCCGAAGCTCAACAAGAAAAGAATCCCATCACACCATGGTTATCTATGAAATGGAAAGGCAAGGATGAAACCACTGGACAACTTGCAAAACCCCATGCCATTAACAAAAAATGAACCAAATAAACAAATGCATGAACCATGCATTCACACCTCACCTAGGAAATCACACATGTAACCTGTTATTGCAAAATGTTACTGCTAAAGTTGTTAATCCAACCTTCTCCTCATTTTTCCTTGCTTTCTATTGTAACATATTTTGGTACACTAAAAATTACAAATTTTCCTTGGTTTCTGTTGTAATATATTTTGGTATACTAAAAATTTCAAATTTTCAATGAGAAATAGCCATTTTCTTTCTTGGCCAAATGCGAAGATATATGCTGATTAATTACTTTTGAATGATTTATAAATTCTTTTTTATAATAATAATTCCAATTTTAAAATAATCGTATTTTATAAAATATATTGATATATTTTAAATTTAAAATTTATGTTATAAACAATTATTTGGCTAAGCCTAATCACAAAGTTAGTTAAAAGGTCAAAGCCCCTAGCCCACCCCACATTTAACCATTTATACCCCTGTTTCTAGAAAACTAGTGTCTTTTCGATCTACTATCCCTCTAGGATTGGCAGCTATCCTAGAAACAAACAATCAAAGAAATTTGGGATTTCCTCTATGTATGATAGATAAGAGAGAGGCAAAGGAACCAACCTGGATCTTCCACTTAACTCCTTGCTTGATATCTCTCCCCCTTAACAGAGCTTGCAACTACTCTCCTACTTATCTCACTTAGAGAATACCTGTAGAGACAAAGTAACAAAACATCATCAAAGCATCTTGATCTATTATATCATAATCATTGCAGAATTAGAAATACAATGAACATACAATGGCATTCACAAATAAAAACATTCACAAATAACTATTTTACAGAGGAATTCTCAAAGAACCTTATTAAAATAGAAGGGAGAATTACAACCCAGCTGTCTGATCCAGCATCATCCTTCTAGCATCAAAGCCCTCTTCACCTCATGGAAATCAAGATCACACCAACAATACAATGCTCTTTCTCAACCATAAACTATCAACACTTCCTTGCAAATTACAAAGTTCTAGCCCCTAGATCTCTCAAATGAGGGATCCATTTATAGATGTGTGCAAGGGTGTGAGTCATCTTTGGGTTTTTGGTTAGTGTCATTCCACTTGTTATTTTTGGTTCCACTTGGATATTTCTTGGATCTCTTACTCATTCCTAGGCAAATTTAGAGAGGCAAGTGTCATAGGAGAAATTTCTAGAAGATTCCATGAGAATCTACTTAGCAAACTGTCTCAGACATTTGTGTATCCTCGCTCATCGCACCCTACAGAAGGCCTATTTAGCATGCATCACACCTGGCTAGTGTAGCAGTCAGTATGCATCACACCTTGACAGTGGAGCAGTTAGTATGGACTTGTTTTGGCCAATTCTGAGTGGTTTTTCAGGTGGAACTTCTAGGGAATGATGTACCCAGTTGACCATGATCCTTTAGGGTATGAAACAACAGTTTTAGGGGTTAAAGCACCCTTAGTTTATCGACATATAAGATGGGGTTGCAATGCCCAAATATGTCTATAACAGTCGCCCCCTAAAGCACGAAGTCATAAATATTTGATGTCAAGTGAAATTCTTTATCATGGGGATCCGAG
>APFE030662850.1:42162-60161 GCA_000404065.3 Pinus taeda
GTATTTCAACTAAATGAATTCCCTTGAACATATCGGTGACACTGAAATGGATTGGTAGCATTAACCCCAACAGATGGATGGTGTGGAAGACCAATGGTGAAATGACCGGTGAATGGAATAACCCAACCCCACTCAATCAACGTGACAAAGTGAAAGTGTCATGTTCAAGAGTGACCTGCTACCATAAAATTCTTCAAGTTTTCTTCCCTTTTCCCCAGTCATTGCTAACCAGTACCTCTTTAATTTTGTCAAGCTTGAGGAGGATAACATATGCTTGTCCTATAATTTTCCCTTCGGGCAAACCTGTCGCTATGTTTTAGTGAGCCTAGTGACAGTGAAACTTGTTCTTGTTTAGGGGACAAGTTTGTCGCTATTGTTTTAACGAGTTTAATGACAAGGATAACTCAGTCCTTTTCATGTTTAGAGAGTTTGAAAAGGGAAGAAAAGGAAACTCTAGCAGTTCTTTTTTGTAGCATAATCCCTTAAGTCCGAAAAAGGATAAAATAATACAAAAGGGATGACTTTTCGATCACTTTAGTAAGCCAAAGAGACACGTGCTTGAACTTTTTTGTGAGATAATTTGTCAGGTCTAAAAAAGATTAAAATATACACGAGGGATGGAATTTTGATTACTTTAACGAGCTGGAAAGGCCAATAGCTCGACAATCTTTTCATATATAACGAGTCTAAAAAGAGTTTAAAGGATACTCATTTTTTGAGGAATGAGTGGCGTTTAGGGTAGCAACTAGTTCCGAGTAAGCTTGGAACTTCTCAAAACATGTTACTGTGAAGAGGTTGGCTAATAAGACCACTCGTCGTAGCTGTTCCTCAAAAGGGTAAACAATCAAGTGGAAGCATATGATCGGCCAAAAAGATGGAGGTGATGGTAGGAACACAACCAAGGCTCAAAAAGGCTGATAGCATGGCAATCACAAAGGTTATCTACCGAAGGTGGGTTAATTTTTTAACGAGCTTGAACCATGAGGAACTATGCTCAATGGTAGGTTTATTTTTTAATGAGCTTGAACCATGCAATAACATTGCTCAGTTGGTGGTCAAAATGTTCAATTCACTATGTAGCACATTATTTTCTTTCGTCAGTCATTCAACCTACTTAATCACTTCCATCAAACTGTTAGAAAATATATATAATATATATAATATATATATATATTATATATATATATATATATATATTATATTATATAGATATATATATATATATATATTTATATATATATGTACGAAAAATGAATTAAAACTAACATTTTACTTGAATTATGTGAATAGTAACATAGAAAGTAGTTTTACCTTTCACTTTCATAATTTCATTTCAAATTTGGGATTTTGGAGCTCTGAAGTGGTTTTGCCCCTCAAATTTCATCAGTTGATTTTGGGAGATCCGGTGGACTATTCTTTGTGCCGTCAGGACTAGGTAGGAGCTAACCCTGAGCTCTTCATTTTCATTCCATCTTTTCTTGATTTTGAGCAATTTTTTCTATTTTTCTAGGCCCCTATGGTTTGAAGAACGCATTCTCCAACCATCGCACCTAGCCTATATCGAAAGGTGTGATTCATACTGAGCTGTCAATTGGCTAATTAGTATGCATCCCACCTTGCTCAAAGGTAGGGTGCGATGGGCGTAGAGGGGCATCTTTATACCTTGCTCAAATTTGGATCCTAACTCATCTTTTATTTTTGTTTCAGATATTTGTTGGATCAAGATGGTCGTCACATGGCGTGAATGCGAACATGAAGAAGAGGACATGATTGCTTTACATGACCAGGGCATAGTTGCTGCATTAAGAAACTGCAACTTGCTGAAGTTCTTCCGCATATCTAGCATGAGGCAACAAATCAGTTTGTTGCAGTATTTTCTTGGTGCTTGGGATCTAATTGACTAGGTATTCTAGATTAGAGGTAAATCCATTCCATTGATAGTTGAGGAAATTTACTTTCTGACGGGGTTGTCGGGGCATGGTGCCCCCCTTTCACTATCAAGATTCTCCCGTGGAGGTGAATCCATGAAAGATTATATTCATCAGTTCTGTAGAGATGGATCTCAGCCTAGCAAAGATGACAAGATCAATATTCAGAATTTCATTGATCAGCCCTTTAGGACCATTTTATTTACCTTTGCTAGATTGGCTAGCAGCACCGCTTTACACTTGGCAAACAGATCTTACATGCAGTACGCCTTGGAATGCCTGGAATCGAGGGTGTTCAATTGGTGTGAGGTAGTACTTCCTGTCATAAAAGAACAAATCTCCAAAGTAAAGAATGGGAGAACCAAGAATTTTAGCTATGGTTCCATATTGACTTCTTTTTCCTTGGAGAGGATTCCACTGATGCAGCCTCAGTACATTTCACTAGGATTGCCAGCACTTGGGGAACTGCAGATGCAACGATGGGTTGATCTTATGGCTAGAAATGCCGGTCAATCACATATTTCCTTCTCTGATTCCTTTTCTGAGTGGTTCGACTGTCAGGAGATGGTCTTTGCGGAGTATCCAAACATCGGGATGGATTTTCGAGGCCACCTGGGTTTGGTGATACTAGTTAGCGAGCAGTGGAGTGCTATAGGTAAAATGATTCGACCACATCTTTGTTTATTAGTTTTATAATGTTTTTGTGTTTTTTAATGTTATCAAGACTAATCTAACTCATATATGTGTGCAGATATTGGGGCAGTGTGACCAGCGGCACACCCACAAGCAACAACTGACACTCCAGCAGGAGAGGCTCTAAGGAGAGTCGTCCTTTAAGATCTACACATATCGGAGACCCTCGTAGTACTGCAGGATCATTGAGGGCCTCACTCTTGGTATTTAGGATGTAAGGATCAATGATTTACCCTTGAGGTTATAGCGCTACATGACTGGTGTGTCGAGTCGATGGACCTAGCTCTTGCACATGATTACACAGGCAGTGACATGTTATCACCGGCATCATTAGTCTAGGATGCTTTTTCTGCATTCATTTTTGAGTTTCTAAGTCATGCGACCGATTTTGTCTTGGACACAAAACATTTTGTAAAAACTATAAATAGTTATATATTTTTTATTTTCGGAGTTTTACTTTGGTTAAGTTATGCAATCCTGATGCAAATGTTAATGTGAAATGCTTTCTTTACAAGTTCTGCAAATGTCTATCTAACACATAGTTTGCTAATGAACCAGTCAATGTGTTTAAGTTTCTGGAAATGCATTGATATTGAATGGAATCAAACTGTCTTTCCAAAATCCTGACTCTTAGGAACATATGATAAATAGCTGGGTTCTGAACGGAATAAATTCCAGTAAGCTATAGAATGACAAGTTGCGAATCTAGCTTGACAACAAGTCGGTGTATGCCATGCAAAATGGCATTAGAGGGAAGCTAAACCAATGTGCTATACTTAGTGATGTTGTTAGTTGATCGGCCAATACATATAACCCTAAAACTCACTAACTCACTGCTTGGAGCAAAAAAGGCCCAGGCCGTAGAAGATAGGTTCTGTGTACTATGACTAGCTCCATTGGTATACCCAACAAATGGTTCCAAAAATTTTGGCATCTGCAACAAATCAAAGTGGATTACCTAACCAAAATGACAACTTAAAAGAAAACAAAAATGTAACAAAAGCATATATACAAAGAGATTACTACACTTAATCAAGCATAATAATGCTTAAGATACAACCCATTTCAGGTTGTGACAGTGGAATCCCACTGTAATCAACCAACTCATGGGCTCCTTTTTTCAATACTTGTTTAACAATGTAGGGGCCCATCCATAATGGTTCGAATTTACCTGCTCCTAATTTGTCGGAGTCCTGATCATAAAGCAAGACTAGGTCACCTTCTGAGAAGATACGAGGCTTAACATTTTTGTCAAATTGCACCTTGGCACATTTCTTATGTGCTTCGTTAGCCAATGTGGCCTCATGATGGGTTTCATCTAGGTGGATTAGTTCCAAGAAACGAGCCTCCTCTTCCGAAATTTCAGGAAGCAGATCAATTGCGAGCCTGAGGGATGAGATTTCACACTGAATTGGTAAGACAACTTCCAGACCATACACCAATTGAAAGGATGTAAATCCAGTTGCATTTCTCACCAAAGTCCTATATGCCCACAGAGATGAGTACATGATTAAATTCCAACTCCGTTTGTGGACTCCAATCATTCTCTGCAGCATGTGCTTAATGACTTTGTTGATTGCCTCAACCTGTTCGTTAGCTTGCGGATAATATGGAGTAGAACTATCATGGGATAGTCCTAATTTGGTAGTCAATTCAACCATCATGTGATCGCGGAAATGCTATCCATGATCTTTGACTATAGCTTTTGGAACACAAAATATAGAGAGTACATGATTAAAAAATAAAAGAGCAGCCGTTTCAACACTGTTGTTTAATGTAGGCATCGTCTCGGCCCATTTTTTGAAATAGTCAACAACGACTATAATATACCCATGCCCCCCAGCTGAGGTGGGGTTACATGTCATGAAATCTATGCCCCATTTAGTGAATGGCCCAACAAAAACTACTGGATGTAGTGGTGCAAGTGGTAATCTGGTTTTGCGATCAAAAATCTGACAAGCATGGCAACTTCTGACTACAATTATGCAATATTTGAATATAGCGAGCCAGAAGTAACTAGCCTATAAGATATTTTGTCTCAAGTACCTAAATGACAATCATTCAGGACTTTTTCAGCCTCCTCATGCATGAGGCACCTTCATAGACTTATATCGATACTACAAAAATAAAGCATATCACCAATGATTAGGTAGTCTTTGGCTTGGTATCGAGTATGTCGTTGTTCAGAGCAAGAGGTATTAGGCCTAAAAGTTTGGGTTTGGAGATAGACCAATATATATTTGTACCACAGATCACTTGATGATATAAGAAATAAAGTCTCATCCACGATTGATGCTTTAGATGTTAAATCATTGGCTGATGATGGAAGGTCACAAGGTAACTCCACAAAAACGAAAGACTTCTTTGATTTGGATTTGGTGAGTTTCAGATCAAACTCTTGCAAAATGGCTATCCATTTGGAATATTTGCCCCCTAGTAATTGACGTGACAGAATGTAGGTCATTGGGTTGCAATCTGACACAATGGCAGTTTTGTGAAAGAGAATATAGTGTCAAAATCTCTGTACTACTTGAATAGCTACTAAAGCTAGATTTTAAACATAAGAGTACTTTCTCTCTGTATCATTAAGGTTTCGCCTTAAATAATATATAGGATGTTCTATTCCATTATCTTCTTGAACTAAAACCATGGTAATGGTTGTATCCGTGGTGGCAAGATACAGGGTAAAGTATTTCTGATAGTCAGGAGCATACATTAATGACGCTTTTATCAGGGAACCTTTTAAAGCATCAAAGGAAGCTTGCAAAACCTGATCCCAACGGAAGGGTACTTCTTTTTTCAAAAGATGCATATAACCTCTAGCGAGTTTGGCATAATGTGGAATGAACCTCCTCAGAAAGTTAGCTTTCCCTTGGAGTTTCTGAATTTGAAGCAAATTTGAAGGTGGAGGCCTATCAAGGATTGTTTGAACTTTAAATGGGTCAAGTTGAATTCCATCCTTAGAAACTACGAAACCAAGTAATTGACTAGAACCAACACAAAGCACACACTTGTATGGATTGAGTCGTATCTTGTAGTGTCGGCAATGTAGAAATATGGCTCTCAAATGCTGCAGATGATCGGTCTGCTTTCGCAAATGGGCTAGTAGATCATCAAGATATGGTTGAACAATGTTCTTGATGTCATGGAAGGCGTAGTTCATCGCCCTCTGAAAAGTTTCCCCTGCATTATTCAAACCGAAAGGTAGCTTACGGTATGTGAATGTGCCCCACAAGCATATAATGTAGTCTTTGACTGGTCTTGTGGATAGATATTGATTTGGTTGTACCTAGAAAATCCATCCATGAATGAAAAGATTTTGCATCCAGCACATTCATCAATTATTTGGTTGATGAAGGGTGTAGGGTAGTTTTCCTTTGGACACGCTTGATTTACATTTCTATAATCGACGCACACTCTAAGCATTCCTTGCTTTTTCATCACAGGGACAATATTCGATACCCAATCAATGAGAGGAATAGGGTAAATGAAACTAGCATGCAAAATTTTTTCAACTTCTTCTTTAATGGCAGCGACTTTCTTTGGGTGAACAGGTCAAAGTCATTGTCATACTGGTTTGACATCTGGATACATCTTGATTTCATGTTCAACAATTCTAGAATCAATGCTTGGGATTTCTTGATATGACCATGCAAAGACATCTCTATATTTGTGAAAGAGAGCGTAGTATATTTCCAGTTCTGATGGAGAACAAGTTTTGCCAACATGAATATTCTCTACAATATTAGGTTTGGTTAAGATATTAATGGCGATAGTTTCATCAATATTGGACAGATTTTGCTCGGAATCCACTGTATTTACAACATTTTATAGAAAATAAAAAACTAAAGGATGATTAAGGTCTCTTGAATAATCTTCATTGTTATCTTGAAGGTGGGAACGATGGTGGTAATCTTCCCACAGCGTCTCTCCTATCATCATCGACTGAATGATTCCTTCATCCATAGAATGTATACAAGACCAAGGATTGGAAGAGGTACCATACTCTAGAGACCTATCTATCCAAACACTCGTTGAGTGGTGATTTGGGTTCACCGCCTAGGCCTATAAAATTGATTGCTACAAAGATTCTATGGGGCTTGGGGGAAACACCTTGTGGTGATCCACACTATAAAAATTGTCAGAGTTATTCTTAATCTTAGACGATGTAAAAGAGATCATATGACAAGTTTCCATTGTGGCCACTTCCGCTAGATTACTTGGAGGCGGGAGGGAAAAAGTACCCATTAAGGAAGGGTCTTTTAGAAGACCTACTCTGACATTTTGAAGCGATTGAGAACTTCCATGGATCAATGGAATGCTTCCAGTAGCTTATGAACTGTTGGGGAAAAAGGTTAGTTGGTGAACGATTGTAATTCCACCTTTGAAGGGAAATGCAATCTTTCTAAAATATGTAGACACAATTGCAGCCATGGCATAAATCCAGGGCCTTCCCAGCAAGATATTGTAGTCAAGGTTTCCATCAATGACCTTGATTTCAATTTCTACTATCTTGCCCCCTAGTTCAACTTGCAAGTTACTTAAAATCCCATACGGTGTGTATGTTCTTCCATCGAATGATTTTAATGTCGTTGATGATCATGACAAGGGTGGTGAACCTAAAGTTTTCCAGCAACTCATTGACATAATATAGGTAGATGCCCCCTCATCAATGATTATTCGATGAATAGTCTTATTGATGGCTTTTCCCTATATAAGGAAGGCGAGTTGGGCCAGAAAATGAGGTTCGTATCCTTTATGGTTAAAGGCCACAAGATTGGAATCCGCTGGATCAATCCCACCTATCGCTAATAACAATGACTGCTTTTGGGAGGGGCAATTCTACAGTAACTCAAGTGTCAACATAGCAGATGGTGATTGAACCAGATCCTCCACTATATTATAATTCTATGCTACTCGAGCAAGAGGATTAAATGTCGATTTATGTACTACTCCCTTTGGCAGCTTTATAGTTAATTCAAGAATGATGGGCAGAACAACTACTGGTGAAGTTGTTGTCGAACTACTGGGTTGATCTATAGCCTTGTTGTTCGATGACGGTGGATTCCCATAATCTTTATTCCTTGTCGATATCAAAGCATCATTTCGCTGTTTTGAGATGGATAGTATAAGCACTTGGGATGTGGAAGCATGATCGATAGCAACCAAATTAGTTTCTGGGTTTGGAAATGGATCAGTCAACACTGCTGAGGTATTTGAAGTCTTTAACAATTTGATAACCTCAGCTCAATGTGGACAATTTCTTGTGTAATGGTCCTCATTGAAAATGTAACATGGATCACGAGGTTTCTTTTGCCCAGTAGGGTTCTCAAAAGATTTTTCAGGGGTTGAATTCTCCTGTTTCTTCTTATTATTTTTCCCTTTCTTCTTGTCTCCTGGTTGCTTTGGATTCTTGCCCTTGTTAGATGTCATGGCATTAATCTTCGAGGCAAGAGGTTTGTCATTTTCTTTTTGACTTGAAACTGCAAGGGCTTTACCAGATGGAGCCTTTGTGATTTGCGTGCTTGAGGTGCCGATCACGCCATCACCGGCATGAGAGTCCCTGTTCAATTTAGGAGGGGGGAAATGGAAAATTCTAGTCTAGGAGCATCAAGAATTGTGTCGTACATTGTGCCAAACTGAGTATAGATGAAGTCTAATATTGGGCACGAGCAATGACTTGCTCTTTAGTGACAACTCCTCCTTTCACCACATCCTCAATTATAGATGGTATAAGGACTTATTAAACCACTCAGCTAAAAGCTGGTCAGAAACATACATCTTTACCATTCGACGACGACGTCACCACTCATGAATATGATTGGATATGTGAGTGGTTGTTGTCTGTTTAAATTTGGTGAGGAGTTCTGTCCCCATTTCGTACCTTATTGGCAACTAAAAGTGGGTTAGAAAAGTAGTGGCAAGGGAACTGAAGTTGTCAAACGAAGCTCTAGGCAATTCAATATACCATTTCATTGCCAAACCAGTTAGCATTCGATGAAAAAGGCGAAGTCTAATCGAATCATCATTTAGGGTGTTACATGAGCACCACAAATGAAAATCCATTACGTGATTTGATGGATCTTCACCTAGATTTCCATTGAATTTAGGAATATCAGAGGGAATTTTATGAGGAATCGCTGGCCACCAAGGGGCGTAAGCAATTGGATCATTTGTCAGCTAGTTCAAATCTGGTAATTCTATAGTGTCTACTAAAGGCAATTGTTGATTCAGGTTTGGTGAAGCATACCCAGGATAAGATGGGATTGCTTGAGTAGTAGGTCTTTGCATACCAGCATAATGTATCTGATGCTGGTAACTCTGATAAGGTTGTTGGTAACCATTATTGTATGGTTATTGATAACCATTTTGAAAATGCGGTTGTCCATTACCTACAAAGCCTTGTTGCTCGGGTCCTCGATAGGTTTGCTAGAATTACGGTTGGTTGTATTGCACTAGCCATGGTTGTTGGACCATTTACTGTTGCCCATTACTAGAAGGTTGACCAAGACGCAAAATGATAATACCCATTTGAGCCTGAGTCATTCCAAGTAAGGAAGCACTAACTTGAGGTTATGATTGAACTGCAGAGACAAGAGGTTGTTGTATTGCAACCTGAGAGACTTGAGGTTGACACACAACAGGCAGTGCTTGTACTTGCGACACAGTCACAATAACAAGGGTAGTGGGAATATTCGACATAGGTTGGGTTGGTTGCATTGAGTATACAACCCTTGGTTGTTGAGGTAGTATTGGTACCCAACCACTGGATATAATTCCAGTTTGACCTGAGTTTTGCTGTAAACTCTCATATGGTTTCTCTCCAGGAGGGAACAACACTTGAGTGGACTCCAGCTAGTGACTGATAACTAGCCGGGACAGATGGTATACGAGAAAACATTGTAGGAACAAAAACAGGAAGCTCTGTTGTAGCTGTATCAGATGGCACAGTCCTAGATGTTGATGGTTGCTCAGACATGTTTAGTCTATCCAAAATATTTCCTAGCGATTCGATAGGAGCTTGCGATGAAGGATGATTAAAAGAACTAACTTCAGGAGTAGAAGGATACAGATGAATCCCAATTCTGAAATGTAATGGGGTACTGGATGGGGGATCCTCTACTACCTCCCCTATAGCAATTATACTACGTGGAATAGGTAAACCGTCGGGTCCATAAAAGATTTCTCGGGCTGAAGAAGATATAGCTTCTGCAGTGACAGATACTAGAGGTGTGACACCTTCTGAATTCTGGAACTCAAATGTTACACTGAAATTTTTCACCATGACTATCTACAGTTAATATGGCTCCATCAATAGTCATATTATCCTCCTTGTCAAGACTTATACCTCTGCTCTCCATGTCAAACTTCAAAAAAGAGAGAAAGTCATTGAAAATCATGTTTATCTCTAGGTACGCAGGTTCTCTCTACCTTGCCTGCGTGTACGCATCCCAAGTTCATTGTACCTGCGTACTTGTATGCTCTGTAAGTAAAGGGATGGGTGTGTACTCCTGTAAAGGTCAAAAGGCGCGAGTTTCATCTTAAAAAAGTTACTTGTGGTCACTTCTAGAGCTTTCTTGAAGAGTGTTTGACGTGTATTGAGCACCTCCAGATGGTTCATGCATCCCTATGATAGAGGAACTTATCCCATCAAGGGTGGAGCTACCGCATCCAAAAGAGGGAGTATCCCATTGATGTTGGACCTGAATAAATTCCTCTAGAACACTATAAATACAGGTATTGGGCCAAAGGAGGGGAGGTTGAAAGCTGAACATTCCAAAGGGTAGATGATGCTGTAATTAGGACTTCCATTGTAGAAGCTTGTGAGGAGAGATTACCATCCTTTCTTGTTTCATTTGGAAGTCGGTGAGCTTGTCAAAGTAGAGGAAAACTCTTGCTAGACCCTGGGAGGAACTTGCACAACACCAAGACTCAGGTTGTAATGGTTTCTTTTGTTTCCTTAATACAAATAAGTCCATTCTTCTCAATGATTTGTTGTTAATGAATTGTTTCATATACTCCTTGGTCTATATATTAAATATGTTTTATTTTATGCGATATTCAGGTGTTATGTAATCGTTTGATTGTTAGTGTATGCAGGTTTCGAAGTGAAGGAGGAGCTCATCTGGATCAACGAAGCTAGACTACTACAACAGTGTTGGATTTGAGGTAGGATCGAAAACACACTTGGTTTCTCGTATGATAATGCATGTTTAGAGAAGGATTGCTCTTAATTGTCTTGTTTGTCACTAGAGAGTCTTAGGCTCCTAGGGAGGTTAGTTTTGTCTGCAAAAATAACTCTTTCCGCATGACAAATTGGCGACTCCACTGGGGAATCCATTGATATGATTGATTTTTCCTTTGAGTAATACTTTGATCTGAAAAGAGTCATTTCTTTTTTGTTTTTTGATTGTTTGACTATGTTTTTGGGTGGCTAGCTTAGAGTCAAGTTAGAATTTAGTTTTTCTTAATTTTTCAGTAGTACGCACCCTCTGAGTTAGACACAGTGCGTACCTGTACGCACTGTATCTGTGTACACAGAGCGTGGACGCACCTGGTTAAACAGGCTGCCTGCGTACCCTGTTAAAATTGAGAAAATTTCCATTTTACCCATTTTTTCCCTTTAGATTTTGTTTTCATTAGTCTTTACTGCCCAGCTCCACTGGTTGTCTATCAAAAATCTTCACCTGAACTTGTCCCATTAGTATCAAGAGTTTTAGTGAAATTCATTGAAGTTTTAGCCTTAGGGTTTGATTTTTGCATTGGTCCTATAGTGACTTTGACTTTAGAAGTTGTGGAACCGTAGATATCTCTGGTTTTGTTAGTCTTATTAGGAGTCAGACCAGTCATAAAGTCTACCTGTGTGAGCATCCTACTTTTGTGTTGTCTCTTTGCGAAATTTCAAAATAGCTTGTTGATTTAAGTTGTGAATTTCATTCTTAAGAAAAAAACAAAAAGAGCTTGATTTTTTGTTTTGATTAGTTTATGATTCAGCATGAACTAGTCCTTGGTTTGATTGTTGCCAAGTAAAACATCCTGGAATCATCTTAGTAGGTTTTTGCCTCTTAGATTTACTTTTAGGTAAATTTCCTTTAATTTGCTTTTTGAGTGAGTTTTTCATAGATTTTTATAGATCTTGAAATTGATTTTGATTAAATTAATTTTGCATGCTTTATTAAATAGGAAAATAAAAAAAGATCTCCTTTGCGAAGTTTGTTTTAGAGTAGCATTTGAAGTTTTGAAAGAAAAAGGAATTTTTCATGCAAGTAATGAGTGGTCATGTTTTGTGCGCTCTGAAAAGATAAAGAGATTCTTTCTTTGATTGTCTATTAAGAAAGTTGTTTTTATCAAAAGATTGGATTCTCTCAAATCTCTTAATTAGAGGATTCATTGAAAAGAAAAGTAGTGTAAATCATCGTAGGTGCATCTTTTTAGAGAATTAGAGTCGAGTCTATACACCATCAAGTTTCATCTACATTACCTTTTGTCTTAAAGGACAACCATTAAAATCAACGCTTAAAGTAAAATTAACTTAGAAATTTTTATTTTACTAGGGCTTTGAAGCACCAATATAGATCAGGCTAGTGTCTTGGAGTAGGTGAGTAATTAACTCTCCAAGACTATAAAACCAAACAAGTAGCTTATCTTGTGATAAGATGAATCCAGTTGTTGCATTTATACTCTGGGAAAGCTCCTCTTAAAGGAGAAGCATGAGCTCATGTCCGAACCAGTGAGGGGATCAATCCTCCCTCGTTGGGAACGACGCCAGACAGGCACGTATTACAAACGGTAAACCTCAGATTATTGTTGAGGAGCCAGGGGATCACTTATCGGTAAACCTTGGATTGACCATTGTCAAGGAGCCGGTAAGGGGATTGAGCTTGTTACTCTGCCCTTGCGTGTTGTCGGAGTGTAGACTGTTCCCCCAGGTATATTTGTTGTTGTTGGTGACCTTAGTGACCATTATCTTAGGATTCTATCGAAGGTGACGGTGGAGGGAAGATCCCACTGTACCTGGAGCAGACGTCGGCTAGACTCACTTGGATTTTCGGGGGGGTTCACTTCACTCGAGACGGTTAAAGTGGAGGAACTTGGTCCAGTCTATTCATTAAGCAGGTTGTCGGGGTAACTGTTCCACTCGCCATTTCTGTACTGAATCCTACGAGGTTGGATTTCATCACCAACTAGTGTTTTCGGTCCGGAGAGCTTACTGTTTGTGTGTGGATTGACGCCCTAGATTCTTTAGGCGTGTGTTTCAAATTTGATTGGTTCTTTAGCGACTTTAGGTGGTTTGCTTTGAGATTTTACTTTGTTTTCGTGTGCAGTAGTTAAAAGTTTTAACTGTGGCTGAATTACCGAGACAGTCACGTAGACTTCGGAGCGAGTCACCTGAGGTTGTTACCGTGGCCAATTTGTTGAGGAGATCCCATAGATTGTAGGGTGAACCTCCTGAAGACGTCCTGGGTCATTACGAAGGTTTGAAAATCCTTGTAACTCCTCCTAGTGGCAGTAGAGTAGGTTCACCTGAAGAAGGAGAGTCTTCGTTGGTAGTCCATCCAGATTACTGAAGTCTAGAAACAGGTTATAATCCTGAAGCTGTTGCGGTTTCTGAGCTTACTGGTAGTATTTCATCTACTAGTGATATAGGTGAAGAACCTGAAATATTTGAACCTGTTACTCCAACTTCTAGTGTTCCTGATTCACCTAGGGTAGAACGAGTCATCACCGAAAATCTTCCTTCTGGTTTGATTGCTATTGAAGAACTTGCTCCAGAAGAAGAAATAGACGTTTCTTACCTTGAAGATCTACCTACTATTGATCTAAGAGAGCGTGAATCCATATTTTACAATCCTCCTAGAAGTACTACTTGGTATCTTTCGTCAACAAATTATTTAGACAACTCAGGGTCAAGTTTTTCTCCACCTCGTATTCCTTTTCCACACGGAGGTTTCACTACTCCTGTATATAGGTCTAGTTCGTCATCTCCAGAAGACTATTTATACGGTGGTCCGTCTGTTCCTGCTGGGTATCATTCCATTTCTGGTACTTTTTCAGGAGCATCTCCTCATCCTATCGAACAAAAGTTGTTATCTGGAAGTAGTGGTCAATTGAGTGCAAAAGAAATTCTGATGATGTCAGGTCAACCTCAAGGCAGTCAGTTACCGCCTGGGGGGCAACCTCAGGGTACTCAATATCTGCCTGGGGGGCAACCTCAGGGTACTCAATTTGCACCTGGGGGCAACCTCAAGGACAGTATATCCCTACGGGACAATACATTCCTCAAGGTCAACCCCAGGCCCAATATGTGCCCCAGGGTCAACCCCAGTATTCTTACGTACCCAAGGTCAACCTTCATATCAATATGTGCCCCAGAGTCAATATTCTTATGTACCTCAAGGTCAGCAACCCCAGTATCAGTATGTGCCCCAGGGTTATCAACCGCAAGGCCAGTATCAACAGCAAGGTTATCAACCGCCTTCAGGTCAACCGTATTATCAATCTTACCCTCAACCCGGTTATGGACCTCCATATCCTTAAGGTCAATACCTTGGAACGAATTTGGTGTGGGATCCTTCACAGAATCCACAGATGTTGCAACCGAATGTGCAGTCGTCCTCCCAACCTGGACAGGCCGCTGGTCCATCTCAGCAACCCGTCCAGTCTACGGCTTCATCTTCTGCATCTTCTGTAGTCTCTCAGACTGGGCCTAGTACTCCTAGTACTCCGCCTCGAACGTCTGCTGCGACTACTGCAACATCTTCTTCATCCACCCCAACTTCTTCTGGAGTATCAGCAGTTCTGGTTTCTACTGTTCCTGCCTCTGTTCCTCAGACCTCTGTGCCTCAGTCTGGACCTACGGTCCAGACTTCGGTCCAGATGCCTGTCGGAAGTACGGTTGTTACCTCTCAACCTCAATTTATTCAACCTCCGTACCAGGGACAGTACCAACCTCAATATGGTCCTGCTGCTCAACAACCAACTTACCAGTATCAACTGTATCCTGGGTATTCTTATCAACAACCTCAGCAACCCCAGTACGGTCCGGTTAATCCTGGTTTTCCAGGAGGATATAATATCCCTAATGCGATTCCCGTTCCAAGTTATCCGGGATATCCTCCTCCTGGGGCTGGTTTAGTGACCCCAAGTTTTAGAGATCCTAATCGGCAATTGCCTTTTATCGCAACTTTGGATTTACCAGACTTGACACGTCTTACAAATGATCCAATAAGTTATCAACCATATTGGCCATCAATGCCTAATAAGTTGCCCAGCGACATACCAAAGTTCGAAGGTAAGTCTGGAGAGGACCCATCAAATCATGTGATGACTTACCACCTTTGGTGTGCATCAAATTCCATCTCAGATGATTTGATCCGTTTGCGTCTTTTTCAGCATACGCTCATTGGTCTCGCGGCCAAGTGGTACATTGAGTTACCACGGGCCTCTTTCTACAACTTTAGCCAGTTAGCCACGTCTTTCTTAACTCATTTTCAGTTGCCGGTCAGATATGATAACGGTACGGAGTTATTAACTTCACTGAAACAATCGACGTCCACCTATATTTCCGATCATATTCATGAGTGGAGACGTCGACGAAGGTTGGTGAAGGTTTTTATCCCAGACCAAATCTTAGCTGAATGGTTTGTTAAATCATTGTTACCGAAGATTACTGAAGATGTAGCTAAGGCTGGTGCAGTTACTAAGGAGCAAGTAATTGCTCAAGCGCAGTACCTTGACTTGGTTTACACTCAGTCAAGTACTTTACACGAGAAGATCCCAGATCTTCCAAGTTCAAATCAAATCGCTGCTGCTCCTTCGGGATCTCATGCCGCTGATGGTATGATCAGTACGGTGAACACAAAGGGTAAGAAGAAATCCTCAAAGAATTCTTCTCCCATAATCACCCTACCTGATTCCCCGACAGGTGAGTCTTCTCCTAAAATTTCTGCCGAAATTCACGCTGTAGAGACATCTACAGTCAAATCAAAAAACGGTGGGAAGAAGAAGGGAAAGAAGAAGAATAAAGCAGACAAAGCTCCTAAGGAGAAATCAGAAAATTCAGAAACCAATGACGAAAAGTGCAAACCTAAGTATCCTTGTCTTATATGTGAAGAAGATCTTTATACAAGAGATTGCCCACATCGGGCCGAGGTTGTGAAAATAGTCAAAGGTTCCGAGATTCCTGCTGTTTTGAAAGATCCCTTTCCAAAGCAGGAGACAAAATGATAGGTTCTTCCTCAAGTACCAGTGAGGCACCCATTTTGATGGTCTCATGTGAGGATTGCGACTCGGTCACAAGATTACGGTAGTAAGAATCCTGTTGAAGGTAAGGAAGCATAATCTTCTCACTCTAACCCATCAACCTCAGCTCCTGGTTCCGATCCACTACAGATCGAGAAACCTAACCCTGACTTAGTAATTAAACCACTCGCCAAGGGTATACTTCGAAAGTCTGCTTTCAATCCACATGCGAGAGCGGCTCAAAATTATAACATCGTTGAGGATTTAGCTGTTTCTCCCTCAGCAATGTCGGCTCTAGAAGTGCTGCAATCATGCCCAAAACAAAGGAGATTACTATTGTCGGCTATCGGAGCTATTGATCTTCAGGATCCGAACCTAATAGTCTTTGATCTAGAAAATAGTACACCACGCCTACCTCATCAAATGGCTTTCCAGATTCCAGTGATAGTCAAAAACAAGCCTGTTCATAGGACTGTATTGATGAGGGAGCTTCTACGTGTATTATGTCGATTCAATGTTTGGAGATCGCTTGGTTCTCCTTCATTGAACCAATCCCCCACCATCCTTAAGGCCTTTGATGGTCGTGGGTTCCGTCCGTTTGGTATTTTACAGGATTTGTCTATAGAGGTAGAAGGAAAAACTGTTAGTCTAGATGTGGAGGTGGTTGATGCCCCTTTAGACTACAACCTTCTTTTGGGTCGAAGTTGGTAATATGCTATGACAGCGGTTGTGTCATCGGTCTTCAGAGTCATAAAATTTCCATATAATGGCAAGATCGTGACAATAGATCAGCTGGCTTACTTTGCACCCGACCCTGCCTCTTCGGAGAGTATTCAGCATGTCGGTAAAATGACCATCCCTTATAGGGATGTGGGCGTAGGTTTAGTAAAAGATTCTGGTTTACTAGGAACTTTTCTTTTTCCTCCAATCCTCGAAGTGTCTTCATTTTCATCCATTCATATGATTACATCAGACACCATTATTTATGACGATCCTTGGATTGTCCCTTCCGACTCTGAGATAGGCTCATTTGGTAATGCTATGCCTTTGAGTCCATATGAACATGCTATGAAGCCGTAGTGTCTTTCACCGACTCACTTTCAACCAAAGTTGACCAAATGAATGTGGTCCATGAGGACTCATTTTTCACATCACCTTTAGCGTTAATAACGTTTCCTGAAGTTGTCTCATCTGACAAACACCTTCGTGAAATCCTATGCATAGACGATTTACCATGGGAAGATCTTCATCACAAATCTTCGTTCTTACCTGAGGATGATCGTTTCGAAAATGATTTCTCATCCATCTTTACCACTGAACATGTCAAGACGCTCAGGTCCAACGAAACATCTTGATTCAGAGCTGAATTTAGGGAATATTTCTCGCACTATTCCCATTGACATTTCAGTGAAGCCCGAAATTGTTAAGAACATTCATATAGGTGCCTCATGTTCAGACAATGAGATTGAAACTTACAAGGCCCTATTCCAAGAATTTCGTGACGTGTTTGCCTGGTCATATGAGGAAATGCCAGGAATTGATCCCGCCATTGTTGTCCATAAAATCAAAACCTACCCGGATGCTAAACCCGTCCAGCAATGGTTGCGTCAGATCCACCCTCGAAAAGTGGCTGCCATTAAAGTAGAAGTCGAAAAGTTGTTGAAAGCAGGTTTCATTTATCCAATCCCGTTAACAGATTGGGTATCGAATATTGTCTCAGTTAACAAAAAGCAGGGAACAATAAGAATCTGTATTGATTATAGGGATATAAATCGAGCTTGTCCCAAGGACAACTATCCAACACCCTATATCGATCAAATAATTGATGATTGTGCCAGAAGAGAAATGTTTTCCTTTATGGATCGTTTTTCGGGCTATAATCAAATCAATATTCTACTTGCCGATCAACCAAAAACGGCATTCATTTGTCCGTGGGGAACATTTGCTTATTGCAAACTACCTTTCGGACTCAAGAATGCTGGAGCCACTTTTCAACGGGCGATGTCTTACGCATTTCATGACATCAAACACATTGTGCAACCATATCTCGATGATTTTCCTGCTCATTCTTTACATCGAGCTAATCACCTTGTTCACTTACGAGCGATCTTCATGAGGTGTAGGCATTATCGTATT